>JAURVB010014125.1:0-15659 GCA_033002965.1 Piper betle | reverse complement strand
CGCCGCCATTCACCCTCACCTCCCCTAATCCCAATCCTTCTCTCTCTCCAAATCACTCTCCGCCCCCTGCATTAGCCGGACGCACACTGCCTTCTTTCCCGCTTTTTCCGGCGATGGCGCCGGAGATATCGGGGGCGGGGCGGGGGCTGGGAAGGGGAAGGGGACGACGCAGGGGAGAAGAACAAGAGGGAGTCGATGATGGTGCTGGCGGAGCTGGGGAGGAAAGTGGACGGGCTGCCGGCGGATCTTGCCACGGCGGTGAAGGTCGGGAGGATACCGGGAGAGATCGCGAGGAGGTTCGTGGAGCTCGAAGTCGGGGTCATGCGGTGGTTGTTGCAGTTCAGGGGGTTTAAGGAGTGGCTGCTTGCCGATGATCTCTTCCTTGCCAAGGTTGGCATGGAATGCGGCGTCGGAATATTCACCAAGGTCACTTTTTTTCTGATAAAGAAATGATTTTGTTCTGGGTTGATTTGGATGATGGTGTTGAGTATATATTGATTATATGATCTTTGTTTGTGGTTGATTTGGATAATGGCTATGAGTAGTTTGTTTATGATCAAATTCGGTTGTTGTCTACATTTGTGCATGTGAAGTGAAGCCGATGCAAATTGAGTTCCTATAGAACAAGATATAACTTTGTATTTGGTGCATCATAGACATGAATATATGAACTGTCCAATGCATAGATTTGTATTGCTCAAATGCATGCATGTTTGGCAGACTGCTGCAGAGTGGGAGCGGAGAAGAGAAAATTTTATGAAAGAGCTGGACTTTGTTATTGCTGATGTGGTATGTTTTTCTTTCAAGTATATCTTGCTATTTTTTTTTTTGTCTTATTGCCTTCCGGTTCAGGTTCTTTCCTGCATGTGAGTTTGGAATCAATTATGTTTTATATTGTATTTTCTCTATTACAAATGTATGGGAAGGAAAATGGCCTGCTTTTATTTTAAACTCAGTTTTTTTATATTATTTTATTTATATTTTTTAAAATGCAGACTTGATTTCACTAATGATTGTGTGAGAAAGGTCGGGGTTAACTCGCGAGTTTTAGAAACTCGGCTCGGCTCAACTCGAACTCGATGATAAAATAACCCAACTTGGTAAGTCAAAATTATCAAACCGACTTGACTGGTTCCTATATGAGTCAGTCCCGAGTTTAATAAAACTTGATTCGAGTCGACTCGAGAGAAGTTCAACTCATGAATTTGTTTGATTCGTAACTCGACTCGTTTCAACTCAGCATATACTTAGCACAACATGACGTTTACTATTCTCATACTAATATACAAAAATTATTCCAAGTTTCCAACCTGTATAATTATTATAGTGTACATTCCCAATCCACCTAATTGACATTTTCCAACCCATAATAATGATTAAATACACCCCTAACATGTATTTTCCAACTCATAATAATGACCATAATACAAATTACAAAACATTCTAGCAATACTAATTAGTATTGTTGCGGCTTGGTGCCTGCAAACATTTGATGTAGATGAGCAATAAAAGTTAGCAGCTAACTCATTGCAATCATAACTCATTATTGTCAATAGTAGCACACATTGTAGCTCAAACTTCAAACTCATCAACAGGCAGTTCAAACATACTGTTGCAATTCATACTCATCAATAACCTACTAGAAGAAGTCTTTATCACTGGACTCATTGCTGTTTGAACTCATTCTAGTAGCACTCATTGGCATTGCTGTTCACAGGCATTCTAGTCAAGCCATCTCTTTTCTCCTCCTTGGTCCTTACCTCTTTGATCTTTAGAAAAAATCTGACCATCTCTTTTCTCTTCCTTGGTCCTTAGCTCTTTGATATTTAAAAGAAGTTAGTTGTTCGAGCTCTTTGTTTTATGGCAGTGATCTCTTCACACCAAGGAACCAAATCAGTGATTGAAGCTAGAGCAGCGGGTGGGCCTGGGAAAAAACAATTTACTTTTGTTGAAGAACTTACTTTCATTGAAGCTAGAGCAGTGGGTGGTAAATAACACTTTTGCTATACAAATTGAACAACTTACTTTCGTTGAAGCTAGAGCAGTGGGTGAGAAATAACAGCTTGGACTTCCTTTCAAGTAATACATAGTATGATTGTATGAGTCTTCATTCTTCGAGGTGGGGAAGCCCGGCAGACGTTGAAGAAGAAATCTTTCATCTTTGTGTCCTCTCTTGTTCACCTAAAGCCTAAAGGTAATTTGTTGTTATCCTTTACTCTATTTAGTCCACTTTTCCACTATTGTTTCTTTCTAATGATAAGATAGATGGATAAATATTGCAAAAGACATAACAATTGATGTCAACAACGAGAATGAAAATTAGAATCATATAGTGCAATGAAATTAAAATACCTTGTTTTCAGCAATGACCTATACATTTTGGACAACATAATTTTGTAGCTCATCTTAATATAGAGCCTTTCTGAGTTGTGGCCTTGCAACCACAACCACAAAAGGCCACAATTCGGAGCTTACTCTAATTGCTTTGGCCTTGCAACCACAACACAAAAGGCAGATATCATAGATACTTTAAATGATGATGTGACCAAAACCAAACAAGTTTGGGAGGAATTAAAAAAGTGAAATTACCATCCGGAGAAACACAAGTAGAATATACCTATTGCAAAACTTTGTATAAGTTGTCTTCCACAAGTACCCTAAAAAGACATTTGGAAAGTTGTAAGTAGCGTAAAAGAGCTGAGAAGGTATAAAAACAAATCAATTTGGGGCCAATACTAGAAGAATAGGGTAATGTTATAATTACCAACTTCAAGTATGATAGGAAAAAATCTAAGAGAGTTCTTGCAAAGATGATTATAGTAAATGAGAAACCATTCAGGTTTGTTAAAAGTAAGATGTTCAATTTGTAATAGCAAAACTCTCCAACTACGACATGATAAATGGTCTCGCCATGCTATTCGAAAGGAGTGCTTGAAGATATACCAAGAAGAAAAAGTTAAAATCAAGAATGATTTGAAAGATGCTACCCTTGTTTGCCTCACAACAGATTGTTGGACTTCAAGGAGGACAAAAGTTTATATTTGTGTGACTGCTCATTATGTAGCAAAAAGTTGGAAGCTGTAGAAAAAAATATTGGCATTCTGTCATTTTCCTCCACACACAGGACAAGCAATGACAAATATTATAACTAAATTTATGAGAGAATGGAGTTTGGAAGGCAAAGTGTCCACAATTACCATTGATAATGCTGCTTCAAATGATAGTATGATTATGATATTGAAAGGGGTTTTCTAAATAATGGTACCGTACATCGTACAAACATATTCTATATGAGGTACAGTGCACATATTCTGAATTTGATCATCTAATATGGTTTGAAGCATATAGAGGGACTGATACTTACTGTGCGAGAAACAACCAAGTATGTTAAAAGTTCTTCAAACCAAAAAGTAGATTTTGAAATCTCCTTAGCACAATTCAACTTGACTGGGAAAAAAGAGTTGATACTAGATGTGCAGACAAGGTGGAATTCCACTTATCTCATGTTGAAAGCAGCAAAAGATGTCAAACCAGCATTTGCACACTATAGAGATACATACTCTAAAGATTGGAAAAAATATGAAGATATTGAAGAACTATTAAAGAAGTTCTACCATGCAACTGAACTGATATCTGGATCTAAATATCTGACATCTAATCTTTTCTAACTGGTGATGTGGAGGATTAAGTGTGCATAGATTCGTGAACTTAACTTTGAACAAGCTTACATGGAGCCAATGATTGAATCTATGCAAGAGAAATTTAAAAAATATTGGTCAGAATGCAACTTGGTGTTGGCAATTGCAACTATTTTGGATCCCAGATATAAACTAATGATGATTAAGTTGTGTTTTCCTCAAATCTACAAAGAAAGTGTAAAAATAGAGCTAAAGAAGGTGATGGATGTTGTCAAGGATATTTATGATATATACACAATTCGAAGTGATTTAGATGTAGATGATTTCGGTAAAATGGATGTTGGGCCTGAAAATAATTACTACAACATGTTTGATGATGATGTCTACAACAAATTTATCCAAGAAGTTGAAAAAAATAAGGAGACATTAAAATCAGAATTAGATACTTATCTGGAAGATCCTATAGAAAAGGTTGTAAATGAGGCTGAATTTGATCTTCTAGATTATTGGAAACACAATGCAAACAAGTACAAAATATTATCAGCCATGGCAAAAGACATTTTATCTATTCCACTTACAACCGTTGCCTCTGAATTTGCATTTAACACACGTGAAAGGTCGATCACCGAGCATAGAAGTAGTTTGAAATCCGGAACTATTGAGGCACTAATTTGTTCCCAAGACTAGTTATGCCCAATGTACCTTCATTATGATGAATCTGAAGAGCAAGAAGAATGAAGGTAATGTTAGCATGCTTTGTATGACATCATTATGCAAGTACTCGATCTGAGTATTATTATTTTGTTTGAACTTAATTATTATTTACTTTACATTTATCTTGATATTTTATTACACTTACTATTTTGCTTTCATTGTAATTTGTGGCACTTGATAATTTAGAAAATAGCTATAGAAGTTTACACCCTAAGTTAAATTGTAAAAAACAGTTACATCTCTAAATTTTTTTCATAATAACTAATAAATTTGGAACTGTTTAATAACATAACATAATATAACAGCTACTTATACACATGTTGACTATTTAGTGTTGAATTAACTTATATATAACAATTATAGTACTTGATAATTTAGAAAATTAGTAATAGCAATTATATATATATATATATATATATATGTTACTTAAGTTCATATAGAAACTTTTGCAATAAAATAAATTGAAAAGCAAGATTGTACACTTACATGCCTACAATCCTCTCCTTCACGAAATCTAACTTCTCAGAATCTATCTGGTCGATGAACAATATAATGAACACTGTTAGAGTTCATTAGGAAAAAAATCGTTATTTGCTAGAAAAAATTGGAACATAGTAAATATTGAGAAAAAAGGTGGCACATTTCAAATTGATCTTTTCAATGAAAATTTTTACGACTTTGACTTTATGATTGGCTAAAAGACAAGCTTCATAGAAAGGGAAAAACGAAAATATTGAAATTACTACAAGATTGAACACAAGTAGAGAATAATAGAGAGATTTATCACTGTTAAGTAAAAAAAAGGTACAAAATTAAATGATAAGATAAAAAATATAAGATTATAAAAAGATAGATACAAAAATAATGAAATCCATATTACTATCTAGGATAAGAAGGGAGAGATTTCACATTTTTACGGAAAAAAATGAACGACAAAAAATGGTGGTCATCGCCTGTCACCTGTGCCCATCATTGCTCGTCGCCTGTTGCTGCTCGTCACCTGCCGTCGCCCGTGCCCGTGCCCGTCATTGCCCGTCGCCCATCGTCATGCTGTCCTTTGCCTCGCTGCAAAGAGTACAAAGTTAAATGACAAATAAAAAATATAAGATTATAAATGACAAAAAAAATGGTGGTCATCGCCAATCGCCCATTGTTGCCCATCGCTACCCGTCAATGGTCGCCGACCACCAGCCGCCACAATTTCTCCCAAACTACCACCGCTCCTTCCCCCATTTCCCCAACCTTAATTGAAAACTCGAAAAGGCTCGCAGATTGCTTTTATACAGGGGTCGAGCTCGGTTCTCTCATTTTTAGGTAACCCAAGTCGAACTCAAATTTGTAAAAATCCGATTTGGAGCGAATAAAACCCGAACTCATTAAAATCATTAACGAGCCGGTCACGAGCTTTGGAAAAATCAACTCGGACCTGTCCCTGAACAACCCTAACCACGACCACCTCCTCACATATTACATAGACGTGGACATTGACGGCGTGAATAATTCCTTCGTCAAATCCAGCATACAAACGGCAAGACAAACGGAAGGCAACTTACGAAGAAAAAGCTACTGGACGGTGGTTAGTGAAATGGCAACGAAGCTGAAGCCAGGATTCAGCTCGGCTCACAGCCTCCAGCTGATCTTCTCATAGTGAATCCTCAGAAGAAGACCAAAATGGGGAACACGGCCGGCTACCGGCTAATTTCCAGAGGCCTGCCCACGCGTCTCTCTTCTCCGGCGATGATTATCCGCAAATTTGGGCAGCTTACACAAAGTACAATATTATGGTTACGCCTTACAACCGATCGGAAAGGTGGGCAGCAGGTTCCTATGCCGATCAAAGCTGCGGAGGCAATGGCTTAGCCGCATGGAGCCATAGGTGTGTAATCCAAATTCTTAGTTTAGCTTTACTTACAAAATTATTATAAGCATATATTAATTAAATACCAGGGAGAAATTTTTTTGAGAAAATGATAATTCGGCCCTAGTTCTATAGATTAAAAGAACTCCCAAATAAGACTGTGAAATATGAAAATATTTGCTTGAAATTTTCTAACCTTCTAATGCGCAGATCATAATAATTAATTCATGAAAACTGACTTATAAATGAAAGATATATCAAAGCAAAGAAATATTATAATTGCACGAACATTGGTAAAAAGATACTTATTTTATGATTTTTTAAATATTGTACAACACTACTTTCTGTTTTTTTTCGAAATAGAATATCTAGCTACACGCGATGATGTGTCACATCATGATGTCATATGAAAAATGTGACATAGAAAAGAGAATCTTCTAATCACTTTAATAATTGTATGTGGTATATACGAGCTTCCAGCAGTTCCAATAACAATGGATTGCGCTTATACCATTTAATGTGCTTTCAAATCCTATTACCTACATGAAGCAAATTATTATTGTCCTATATATTCTGGAATAGTGATGACGGAAAAAGAAAAGTTTTGCCTACATGATGCTTACACATCAGATTTGTTGCTTCGCAACTTGAGGCTGGTTTTTTAGTCATGAATCTATTTAGAATTACCTCGTCTTATTTTCATCCTCAACCGTGAATGCAGCACCTTTTAGGTTCATCTTGCTGTGATAAGCAGCCGAAGCGTGACCAGAATCCACACCGGTGAAAGCAGAAGTGAGCGGAGTGGCCACTACATAAGCCGAAACACAATTCACCCTTATCCCATGATTGCCCAAGTCATTACATGCCGCCCTCACTAGGCCAAGGAGTGCATGCTTTGACATGGCATAGTCCACCATTCCTGGGAAGCCCCCAAAGCAGCTAGACACACTTCCATTGCATATAATGCTTCCTTTGATCCCACCTTCAATCATGGCTTTACCAACGTGTTTGATAAAAACGGCGGCCCCTCGAACATTGACGGCGAAGAGGTGATCCATGGCGAGCAGGTCGAGGTCAGTGATGGTCTGGTTGTTGTTGATGATGCCGGCGTTGCATAGGAGTATGTCAATGCGGTTGAATTGCTGCAGGGTTTGGGAGACGACCAGCTTTACTTGGTCTTCGTCGGTGACGTCGCAGTGGATGTAGTTGCACCGGTGGGGCCCGATGGAGTCAGCCACCGCTTCCCCCAGCTGGTCTTGGATGTCGGTGATGACGACGGTGGCTCCATGGTCTGTGAACAGTCAGGCCGTTGCCTCACCGATGCCCTGAGCTGCGCCAGTGATGATGGCCACCTTCCCTTGCAATCTGAACTCAATAAAACCCGTGTGACATGGATGTAATTGAAAAATCTTAAACATCGAAATATAATTTTATGTAAATATTAATTTCTGGTGACTGGGGAAAATAACCCAGGCAAGGATGTGTTGAAACAACAAAAACTTTAAACTTTAACCAAAATTATATAGATGATAAAACCATCATCAATAAAGCCTTCTTCATATCAAATCATCAAGAAAATAAATTTAATAACGGAAGCTTACCTGGATCCATAATAGTAAAGCAATTCTTTGATTTCTTCTGGTTTGATCTTCCAGATTCAGTACCTGTTCTTCAAACGAGTTTCTGGATGATGGGATACCAGAAAAGAAAAACTACGGTGTGAATCCGGGGACCATAACCGTATTTATCCTTATTTTTCATAATTCCAATTTAACCCATCATAAATTAGAGATTAAGAAAATGGTATCTACACATATTTATCCATACTCATCTTAAATATATGATATCTCCATATATTTATATTAAATATTAATGACCCATTAACCTTAACTTTAATAGATCAATTTAATTTAGGCCATGCCTTAATAATAACAGCATATGATACAATTATATACATATATACGTCTAACATCCAACAATCTCCCACTTGGACTATCTATACACAAATAATTGTATATAACCTTATGAGCTCCAAAATTAACATACACTATTATTCTAAAATAACAATCTCGTCCATTAATTAATGTTAATATAAGATCAAGGCGATTTTTGTTACATTTATCATAACTAAACCCATCCATGGTCACATACATCAACATAATTAAATGACATAGATCAAGTATGGATATGTTGCATGAAAATTACATACAATTTGATCTAAACATGCCTATTTTTAACTGGTCCAACCTTATGAGATCACCAAAATAGAGTAAAAGAGTAAAACATAAACCAAATACCGCAATTCAATACAAACTCCCACTAAAGTAACATATCATTAAATGATACAACACTCAGATGAGCAACATGCTCATGAAAGACCTTAGGCGGTAAACCTTTAGTAAGCGGATCCGCAACCATGGAGTTTGTCCCAATATGCTCTATAGAAACTTTACCACTTTGAACTCTTTCTTTCACAACAAGGAACTTGATCTCTATGTGTTTTGATTTAGATGAGCTCCTGTTGTTATTTGAATATAATACTACAGACTGATTATCACAAAATAACTTAAGTGGTCTTTCAATATTATCTCTTGACTCAGTCCGACACTGGGTCGTATTATGTGCGTAAATTGTGTAATGCATCGACATTGTTTTGGAGTAGTGATAGCCGCCCCATAAAAAGGCTACGGCCGGGGTGAGTGAGGCACAACGATTCCTCCATCGCACTGGAGTGCAGTGATAGCCGCCCCATAAAAGGCTACGGCCGGGTGTGTGAGGCACTAGCACTGGAGTGCAGTGATAGCCGCCCCATAAAAAGGCTACGGCCGGGGTGTGTGAGGCACTGGCACTAGAGTTGGTAGTGAGAGCTTCCCCACAAACGGGGCATAGCAATCACTTGAGTGCAGTGATAGCCGCCCCATAAAAAAGGCTACGGCCGGGGTGTGCAAGGCACTGACACTAGAATTGGCAGTGAGAGCTTCCCCACAAACGGGGCATAGCAATCACCTGAGTGCAGTGATAGCTACCCCACAAAAAGGCTACGGCCGGGGTGTGCGAGGCACTGGCACTGGAGACGGTAGTGGTAGCCTCCCCACAAAAAAGGCTACGGCCGGGGTGTGCGGATCACAGCGGATACCTCCTCCGCATTGTTTTGGAGTATAGCGGAATTGCTCCACCGCATATTAAAATAAACATAAGGAAATAGTGGAATGTACTTGTTTTGTTTTATCTATTATACTACTTAGTGTTGTAATCACTAACGCGGAATTGCCTCCGCAGGTGTGCAGATAAGAGATTAGGTGATTGACATCCAGAGTATGGAGCAAAATAAATATGAGGACTCCTTTTCTTTTAAATTGAGAAATAAGTGTGGCTGCTGGGAAACGGTCCAAGACTGTGGGATCTTTATATATGTTATTATTTATTTATACAAAAATGTTTGACATAATTACTTACTTTTGAGTAACACCTAGCCAGTTAGGCCCACAATATCGTGAAAAAGGTGGGTCGTTACAGTGGCTGCCTCGATCACTTCAGTTATGGTGCCCCTTGGGACCGTAGCAACCCTACTCCTCAATTCTGGCTTCAATCCCCAGAAGAATTTGTCCGCTCTAGCCTTGTTAGTTGCCAAAATCCCAGGTGCAAATCGCTCCAAGTGTAAGAAATTCTTGGCATATCCCCGGACTGAATCCTCCCCCTGAGTCAGAGTGGTGAATTCCAATGCTTTCTTCTAGACAACGGACTCAAGAAAGTAATGTCCATTAAAAGCTGTTACAAATTCTGCCCATGAGATGGATGAAATCTCACGTTGATAGAATGTAGTCTTTTCCATGGATTTCCACAAGTAAGATGCTTCCTCCTGAAGCATGAATGTTGCCAACCTCACTTGATGGTGGTGGGGCACCGATAGAGCCCTAAACACTTTTTCAGTAATGTCTATCCAGCTCTCCGCCTTTATTGGATCAGTCCCTCCAATGAATACCTCAGCTCCATTCTTCCGGAACTTTTCCATAGTGTATCGTTCACTATCATCCACACCTGGTGGCACCACTTGTCAGACTACCAGTGGCACTGGGTTTGGAAGCTCCCCTCGCTCACCTGGGTCAGTTAAGCTTGCCCGCCCTTAGGCATTCCCCTGATCACCATCTGGGACATTACTAGGACCCGCTGCCGAGTTTAAGGCTCTATTCCTTGTTACCACTCCCGGTAACCGCTGAACAATATTCTAAACCACAGAATTTGTATTTTTTGAAGCCTGCGCTAGTCCCTGTATGGCCATCAGGATTTGGGCCAACACATTCTCTGTGTTCAAATTTGACTGCGCAGATCGGCTTGACTATCTACGGGTGCTTGCCATCTGAAACATCGAACCATCATGGTTCATTAATATGTTCTCTTTCAGTTATGACTTAGGTTTATTAGTAGCGAATGAATTTGTTAATTCAAAACACAACATAGTGGGAAAAGATAATTATTGGACTTTTCAACAAGGTAGTTGAGTCATAAAATTAGCTAGTGGGAAATCTTGTTCTGATACCACTTGTAACGAGCCGCCATGTTTCACGATATTGTGGGTCATGCTGGCCAGGTGTTACACAAAATTTAACAAAACCAACCCTATAACGCCCAGTCTTAACTGGACAGGGTGTTACTTAAGAGGCTACATTAATAATATGAAAGTAAATAAGTCTAGCATTTCTAACTCAAAAGAACTTATATTTCAAATGACAATGTATGAAATAATTATCCCACAATCTTGGACTGTTTCCTATAGCCACATTTATAACACAAGAAAAGTAAAAGAGAAGTCTGCTTCTTATCTGTCCACTACCTGAGTTGGTAGAAAAACCACCCTGTCGTCTCTTAGTTTTTAGTTCTAGCAACCAACCTACGGAGGCAAATCCATGTTAGTGATTAAACACTAAGCCGTATAATTAAATAAAACAAGTCCATAAACTCCCTATCATTATCTATAATATTGGCTGTTGTGACCATTCCAACATATCCATTTATTAGTTGATGGTCTAGTCCACCATGTCCATTAGCTAGTTGATGGGTCAGTCCACCATGTCCATCTATTGGCTGATGGGTCAGTCCATCATGTCCATTACCAGCTGGCGAGTCCAATCTGTCATGTCCGTTATCAGCTGGTGAGTCCAATCCACCATGTCTGTAATTGGCTGGCAGTTCCAATCTGCCATGTCCAATTTATTGGCTGATGGGTCAGTCCATCATGTCCATTATCAGCTGGCTAGTCCAATCCGTCATGTCCGTTATCAGCTGGTGAGTCCACTCCACCATGTTCGTAATTGGCTGGTGAGTCTAATTCTCCATGTCCAATTTATTGGCTGATGGGTCTATCCATCATGTCCATTACTGGCTAGCGAGTCCAATCCGCCATGTCTGTTATCAGCTGGTGAGTCCAATCCACCATGTCCGTAATTGGCTATGCAAGTCCAATCCGCCATGTCCAATTTATTGTAATATGGGCTGTCAGGTCCTTTCTGACATGTCCATTATTTGATTATTAAGGGCGTAGCGTGTGTCGAACTGAGTCAATTCCTTGACCCCGATTGAACTCTGTGGATGGTGGTCAAATCTGTGCATAGGCTGAACAGGTTGTCCACAAGGGAAAATACAATATTTTAAATAATTATACGGACCTAGATATTTCCAACTCACAGCTACGACCAATGATCCTAATCTGGATGAGGACATAAAATTATACATAAGTATAATTTTATTCGAGTAGAAATGCATGCAAATAAATGACTGATATATATATCAATATTAAATTTCAACAATATTAAATATTAAATTATTCATGTGATATAATCATTTAAATCCTACTTTACATTAATTATCTAGATCATAATTAACACTTAACAAATAATAAAATAATTGTTAAATCATAAAAAAATATTTAATTACTATTATTAGTATATTTTCCTTTGAGACGATAATTACTTAACAACAATTTGAATAATTTAGTTTTACGGTTTTAAATCTTTAATCGCTATCCTTATTCATAGCAATTTAATTAAATAAGTTGTAGGATTAAATTATTTAAAATAATTTGTATTATTCTAATTTAAAAATATTATTCATCCACCTGTAACGACCCGCCTTTTTTCACGATATTGTGGGCCTAACTGGCTAGGTGTTACTCAAAAGTAAGTAATTATGTCAAACATTTTTGTATAAATAAATAATAACATATATAAAGATCCCACAGTCTTGGACCGTTTCCCAGCAGCCACACTTATTTCTCAATTTAAAAGAAAAGGAGTCCTCATATTTATTTTGCTCCATACTCTGGATGTCAATCACCTAATCTCTTATCTGCACACCTGCGGAGGCAATTCCGCGTTAGTGATTACAACACTAAGTAGTATAATAGATAAAACAAAACAAGTACATTCCACTATTTCCTTATGTTTATTTTAATATGCGGTGGAGCAATTCCGCTATACTCCAAAACAATGCGGAGGAGGTATCCGCTGTGATCCGCACACCCCGGCCGTAGCCTTTTTTGTGGGGAGGCTACCACTACCGTCTCCAGTGCCAGTGCCTCGCACACCCCGGCCGTAGCCTTTTTGTGGGGTAGCTATCACTGCACTCAGGTGATTGCTATGCCCCGTTTGTGGGGAAGCTCTCACTGCCAATTCTAGTGTCAGTGCCTTGCACACCCCGGCCGTAGCCTTTTTATGGGGCGGCTATCACTGCACTCAAGTGATTGCTATGCCCCGTTTGTGGGGAAGCTCTCACTACCAACTCTAGTGCTAGTGCCTCACACACCCCGGCCGTAGCCTTTTTATGGGGCGGCTATCACTGCACTCCAGTGCGATGGGAGGAACTCGTCATGCTGCCTCACTCACCCCGGCCGTAGCCTTTTTATGGGGCGGCTATCACTACTCCAAAACAATGTCGATGCATTACACAATTTACGCACATAATACGACCCAGTGTCGGACTGAGTCAATTCTTTGACCCCGGTTGCACTTGGTGCATGGTGGTCGAATCTGGGCTCAGGCCGACCTAGGCTACTAAAAAGGAAAGTATGATGTTCTATCTATTATACGTACCTGATTTGTGATTACGTCTGACTGTGACCCGTGAACCCTAATACAGTAATGGGGAGGTCGCCTGGGACGGAGATGAGGGATGAAATACTCACACAGTAATGGGGAGGTTGCCTGGGACGGAGATGAGGGATGAAATACTCCCTCCTCCTGCATATATATACACTTCAACCATTCCCTCCATTAAATTCTCATACCCCATCATCCATTGGTATTTCCTAGGTTCAACGACCCCTTCATTAAATTCTCACACCCCATCATCCATTGGTATTTCCTAGGTTCAACGACCCCTTCATTAAATTCTCACACCCCATCATCCATTGGTATTTCCTAGGTTCAACGACCCATTCTCCTTTTATAATGAAAGAAGGCCTAGGGTATATGAAAACACACTTCGTTGCCGGGTAAATGGGTAAGTGATACGGTTCACTTTACTAGTTTAAACGGTTAAATGGTATGGTTTTACTTAACCGGGTAAAAATACTTAACCGGTTAACTAATACTTTCCACTTGACCGGGTAATTAATAATTAACCAGGTAGCGGGTAAATAATTTAAATAAACTCATGGATACCAACATTCGATCCCACCGCGTCGAATATATATATAGATATATATATATATATATTTTCCGGGTCTTTACAGCCACGACTCATGAATTGGTGTACGAGCATGACTGTGCACAAAAATAGGGGAGGGCTACTATGCAACATAAAAATGCCAACCAGGGTAGTAGCCAAAACCAGTCCATAGGACACCAGCACTAGAACTACCAAAGGAGCATTGAGGGGAACCTTAAAAGGAAGTTTGAGGAGCCTCCATATCGGCAATGTAAAAATTGCAACAAGATGCACTCAGGGACATGTATGGAGCCCCGTAGGTGCTATAACTGCAAAAGGACGGGACACATGCAGAAGGAGTGTCGTCCGCCTCCAAAGCAACAACAGGAGCAGCATGAGAAAGGGAAGGCACCAACTCCTATTCGCTACCTGACACTTGTACAACCGGCAGACAAAGGTAAGGCGAAGCTCTATGCAGTTGAAGTCGAGGAAGATGAGGTGGATGAACACACTGTCCACGGTAAAATTCTAATTCAAAGAGTCATGGTGGATATTTTATTTTATTTGGGGTGTACACATTCATTCATATCATCTCAAATAGTCAAGAGGTTAGGACTCCAACAATCTCCCTTATCTAAGGCCTATAGAGTCACTATTGCAACGGGAAACAATGAAGTCACAACTTTAGGAGTGACTAACCTATCCTTAAATATACAAGAGAACCCCTGTGTGTGGAACTTTATCATATATGGGGTAAAAGGGTATGATGTACTATTGGGAATGGACTAGTTGTCTGCACACTAGGATTTTCATGATTGTAAAGGGAAGAGAGTGGTGACAAAACCTTGTAATTGTGAGATGGGAGTCATTTTCAATGGGTCATCGCATGATCCATCTTCTTGTATCGTGTCGATTGGTGAGGCAGTTGAGTTATTTGGTGAGGGTTGTAAAGCCTTTTTGGCTAACTTAGTTGAGACGGAGTCAAAACCCAAAGAGTTGTCCATGATTCCTGTGGGAGCAGAGTTTCCCAATGTATTCCCAGAAGAACTTCCAGGGTTACCTCCTAAGCGGACAGTGGAGTTTGCCATTGACCTAGCACCTGGAACAACACCAATTTCTAAAGCACCATACCTCATGGCTCCAGCAGAACTCAAGGAGTTAAAGAGTCAACTAGAAGAGTTGTTGCAAGTAGGCTTCATCAGACCAAGTACTTCACCCTGGGGAGCCCCTGTTCTCTTTGTGAAGAAGAAAGATGGATCACTTCAGTTGTGTATTAACTATCGAAAAATCAATCAAGTAATAGTCAGGAATCGGTACCCCTTACCGAGGAATGATGACTTGTTTGATCAGCTAAAAACAGCTGGAATATTTTCTAAGATAGACATGCGGTTTGGTTATCACCAGTTGTGAGTTAAGGAGTCAGACATACAAAAAATGGCTTTCCGAACTCGGTATGAACATTATGAGTTTCTGGTTATGCCTTCTGGTCTAACAAATGCACCAGCGGCCTTAATGTCACTCATGAACATAGTATTCCACACATACCTAGACAAGTTTATTATCGTATTTGTGGGCGACATTTTGGTCTATTTAAATAATGAAGAAGAGCATGTGAAGCACCTGTCTATTACTCTTCAAGTTCTGAGCGAATATCAACTGTTCACCAAGCTCTCAAAGGCTAAAATTGCAGTGGATCCAACAAAAGTGAAAGCAGTCACTAATTGGCAACAACCTAAGTTAGTCACTGGTATCAAAAGCTTCCTTGGTTTAGCGGGTTACTATAGAAAATTCATTAAAGACTTCTCCTG
>JAURVB010014124.1:0-38479 GCA_033002965.1 Piper betle | reverse complement strand
ATAAAATAAAATAAAATAAAATATCGTGTTGTTTAAAATTTTTTGACTTGGTCGGGGAAAGATAGAACGTTGGAGAATATTAGTTACGATGGGACACTTTTAGGGAGTTGGGTAGCGCCTCTATTCGGTTGAAAATCATTGTGATGGGTGTTTCTCCACCCTAGGCGTCTACTTCTCATCTTCTTCCCCTTTCTCTCCTTTTACTCTCCTCTCTAGGCATCGTTCTTATATCTTTTCTTCGTATCCTGTTCGGTATACTTCCCTTGTCCTTTTGCTCTTTTTATATTTTGTTGTTTTGTTTTCCCGTATGCATGCATTTCATGATCGCCTTGCTATTTCTGTTGCTTCATCAACTTTCTATGGTATGTAATTGTTTGGTTTAGTATAATTGAGTTGCAGGGTCCCTAGCGTCTTATGATTTTTATGCATGGGGTCTAGTCGATTTCTTTGTGGTATGTATGAATGGTTGTGATTCTTTTTTGGTTGTTTGTTTTGTCGAGTACATGTTGATTGTCTTTTTCTCTTTCTGTTTGCTGCTCCTCGTGTTGGCGTGGTTTGCGGTGCAGGAAAGAAGGGGAGCCTTCCTGGCTGTGTTGTTTGGTCAGGCTTCATGCGCCTTAGTGCAAGGCTATGCGTGCCTTGGTGCACTACTCGTGCACTTTCGTGCTCAGCCGTGGGCAGCAGCGTGCATGAATCCATTTTTATTCTTCTTCCTGTTTTAATTAGTTGGTTGACGCTTTGTTGGGTTAATTTATCATTGGTTGCTTATGGGCATCGTCATGGAGTGAAAGAAGTGAGTGTTGGGTTGTATTGTATGAGTTATAAAGGAGTAATAGATTGTTATAATAGGGAGTTTTGATGAGCTGATCATCGTTGAGGTAATGATATTATTGATCACGGCTATTATCACTTTGTTCGTTGTTATCAGTTCATTACTGTTTTGTTAATGTAAATAATTAAAGTTAGTACTCATTCGTATTACTGTTAATTCATGATTGTTGTTAAATTATGATTTGTATTGTAGATTAATTTTTGTGGTCAATAAATTTATGAATTTGATCCTAATCTATAGATATAGTTGTTTATAATTGATAAAAGTAACATAGGAGGTGTCTTTAATATTTAGGTTGTTAATACGCGTAGGTAATCATGGGGTGGTTAAGTGTGAACTAATTTTCAACTATGATTAGTCACTGTTTGACTAAGTAAAACACTGTTAATCTATGTATAATATAGTTGATATTATTGTTTATTAAATACCTTAATTAATTAATTAAATATGACAATTTTGCGTGATTTATAAGACAAAGTGGCTACCTTTGTCATGTTCAGAAATTAATATTATGTAATGGTGAAAACAACACACCAACTACGAAAAAATTATTATTAAACCATTTTCAAATATGATTAAGGTTATAATATGGGTTATTAAACTATAATTGTGTAAAAATCATAAGCGTTGAACCTAAATAGCATAATGAAAATAAATAAAGTTCGAACATTTATTGAGTTGAATAATTTAAAATAATTTTATTAGTAATATACTTGAATTAGGTAATACAAATTATTTGAAATAATTTAATACAATGACTTAATTAATTGCTAGATAAATATTGAAAATTAATAAAAAGTTAATAAATTATTGTAGGTATAACCAAGTTTTTATTTAATGAATTAAGTATCTAGTACTCACTATATTGCGATTAATGATAGTGATTAAAGATTAAAATTGTCAACCTAATTGTCAAAATCGTTAGTTAAGTAATTACTGTCTCAAAGGAAAATATACTAATAATAGTAATTAAATACTTGTTTGTAATTTAATAAAAATTTTATCATTAGTTAAGTGTGAATTCTGATTTAAATAATTAATTTAAAATATAAAGTATGACTTAAATGTTTACCTCACATGAATGATGAATTATCTCACTAGACTTGTTGTAAATGTTGAGAATTTGATGTTTAATATTGTTGAATGTTGTATGCTTTATGTTGTTGAGTTTTAATAACAATATATTTAAGTCATTTAGTTGCCTGTATTTCTACTCGAATAAAATTGTACTTATGTATAATTTTATTTTCTCGTTCAGATTAGGATCGTCGGTCATGGTTGCAAGTTCACTTGCAAACTATCCAGGTCCGTATAATTATTTAAAATATTGCATTTTCCCTTTTGGCAGCCTTGGTCGGCCTGAGGCCCGATTTGACCACAATGCACCGAGTCCAACGGGGTTAGGGAATTGACTCAGTTTGATACCAGGCCGCACTTTTGAACTACTTGAAAGATAAAATACCTGCCCCCATGCCAAAAGGGGTGAGAGGGTGCAGTGGTGCAAGACGACTCATTATATAGTTGTCATACCCAGAGGGTGAGTCAATAGCAAATATCAGTAACTACATGCCGTGGCCAACATAGTGCGTGTGTGCAGACATGGCATTGCAGTTGGATGGGGCGGGCACTCCTCTTGGCATAATTAGAGCTCAGCATATACTCATAACTACTAAAAGTATCAAGAAACAACGATAAGGATTATATTGACTTGTTTCATTTAATTATGCAACTTAGTGATTTTATCACTAATGCTGTTATGCGACCACAAGTGAACAGCTTTAGATTGAGGACTAGGAGTGTGGTTGGTGGTTCTTTTACCAACCTAGGTTTGGTAAATTGATAATAAATTAGACTTCCTTTTATTCTCTTGTGTTCTAAATATGACTACAGGAAATGGTCAGAGGCTGTGGGACTTTGTGCTCACAGAGTTAATTTATTTTATGTATTGTCACATGTTAACAGAACATGATTTATTTTTATGATTAATAAATTTCTAGAATTATTTGTCATGTTAGAATTCATGTTCTTGAATGTTATTTTTACATCATTTATATTTTTGAGTAACCTCGGCCGGTTAGGCAGGGCATTACGCTGCCTGTTCCGAGCCACAAGCCAAATACTACTATATAAAACTAAGTGTCTCATAAATTAGTTTTCTATTAATTTTAAAGATTTTTTAATAAACCCATGACATAAAATATAATATAACTAATGCTAGGAATAATATAAGCCCTATGAACCGAACCAAAATCTCATTCCCTTGGTGTAAAAGTATAATAACAAATAAGAAAAATTAAATTTAAAAATCTAATAACAGAGACATCTTACTATCCTGACTCTACCTATCCTTCCATGCTCACACCTGCGAAGGCAATTCTGTGTTAGTGATAAAAATATTAATTTATATAATTACAAGAAACAAGTTAATACCAATTATTTGTATGATTACATAACGTCAAAAACTGACTATTGAATTAATGCTAATGGGTGTCAAATCACACTCCTAACTTTGATCCTAAAAATTCAATAAATAAAATTTATTTAAAACCATCCATAAATATCATCGTATCAATACACTAAATATCATAATTGATAATTTATGATATTGATTCCCAAAACTTAATTTAATTAAATAATATTTATGATTTGTTTTAAGATTTAGAAAAACCGAAATAAAATAACCTAATTATTTTCTTTGGGGTTTTATAGCATAGGCTCATGCTAACTAAAGAACTTAGTTAATGATGTTGTAGAATATATTAACTTATTTTTTGTAATTATATTACTTAGTATTTTTATCACTAACACGGAATTGCCTCTGCACTTGTAAGCATGGATGGATGGGTGAGGTCGGGATAGCTAAATTACTATGTTAGTGAGACAATTATTTTTGTTATTTGTTATTATATTTTCTATTTTGTTAGCATGGCGAGTGGGATTTCGGTTCTTTTTATGGGTCTTAAATATTTCCAAGTATTGGTATATTATATTTTATTTCATGGCATGACTTAGAATTTGAACTTTAACTAATTCTTTGAGTATGAGATTTAATTTGTATGGTTTAAACAATATTTACATCGTAGAATTATTCATGATGTTGATAAATTAATAGAAAATTAATTTACGAGGCATTTAGTTTTATATTGTAACAATTAGCATGCGACTCAAAACGGGGGGTCGTTGTAGGCTAGCCACCCTAATAAATGGCCTTCAATATTATTCTTTTTCGGACTATGTGAGAGCATTAGTAAAAAATAGTATGGATCAAGAATGTCCAAGACAAGCATTCCTCGTTGATCAAATTCCCTAAGAAAACACATTGACAATACTTCAGGGATATCTTCCATCAACGATGACGTGAATGAGGACACTAGGGATAAAAAATGTCCTCAATTTTTGTGTCAAATTTCATATCGCTCTGATTCTACTATAAAAATTGTCCCATAAAAATTCTGATTAGGTTCGGTGCTTTTTTGTTTTGTCCAAGTCAGATGGTAGGAGAAATATGATATTAAAATTTCATTTTATCCAAACACCTGAATAATTTCTAGTTAACGTTTTTTCAAGCCAATATTAGAAATAAAACAATAGTTCCAAAAACATTAATAAGGTATGAATTGGTGCTTCCATCGTTTTGATGATGAAACTCTCAAAGCTTGATTGAACATCTAGAAGTGAAAACTCAAATGTTTAAAACACAATCAGCTCAGTTACAGAGTTCAGAAGATCGATTTGCGACCAATCACAATTGAGTCAAAGGAAATGAAACAATCAAAAGATTAACAGGTGTCCTAGGGTTTTTGGAAGAGTGTGCGGAAACCAGAGGATAGTTAGCTATTTGACAGAAAATTACAGATTCTTACTCAGCTTTCGACTGACTTTGGAAGATTCATCAATCATTGGATTTTGATTTGAATCAACTGGAAGGACATTTGCCTGCCCAATGATTTGGCTTAAATCAAATATGACCATTGGCCGATCTAGCTACCTTATGTTTGGTTACTTGTTGCTTCAGTTTGGTGGAGAGCTGGTAGAAGGACAAGTGATTGCTTATATGTGTGTAAATATTCGTTATGAGTGCAGCTAAAGACTAACCCAACCAAAGGAGTCGGTGGGCCAGGAGATGACTAGGACTTTCAAACCTCTTTAAAGACTCCTTATGTCTTTGATGTTTGATTCTCTTTCTTCATTCTATTTATATTGCCTCATTTATTTTGATTATTGCAATTTATTTGTTTCGTTATTTGCCTCACACAAAGGTACTTACGTTGACAAGTTTGCAATAGTGATTTGTGTGAGAAAGTTATTTTAAACTCATTCACTTGTATGGATTTGAATACAATTTGCCAACACTTGTGAAAGTTTTTCATTGAACTTCTCATTGTTCACTGTTCACAATACTTGTTTGATTAACTTCCGTACTTGTAACTTATTCATTTTCCACAATCAATTGGAAGTCCTTGAATACATGGGCATACTAATTTATATGTAAATTTTTTTCTTATTATTAATATCCACACTATGACCCCACGAGTAGTATCATAGCTTCAGTTAGATATTCACTTTATGATGCTTGTATGATATTTTTGTACATGTTTTATGAGTTGTTTGCATCTTTTATGAGAATCATGTTCATGTGTCATGATGTAATGACCCGCCCGTTATGAGCCACAAGCCAAGTGTTATTATATGAAACTAAGTGTCTCATAATTTAATTTTTTATTAATTTTTAAGATTTTAAATAAACCCATGAACAGAACTGAAATCCCACTTCCAAGTAAACAATCTAAAAGTATAATAACAAATAAGAAAATTTAAAAGTCAAATAACTGAGTCCTCCAGTTATCCCAACTCTACCCATCCTTCCATAGTCACACCTGAGGAGGTAATTCACGTTACTGATAAAAATAATAAGTTATGTAATTATAAGAAATAAGTTAATATATTCAATAAAATCTGAATTTGAATCTTTTAATGATTATGAGCTTATGCCAAGCTCTTATATGCTAGGAAGGTGGCCGCCCATTTAGCAACAATCCCATGTATGCGCACACACGCTACGTGGCCCTCGGCCTTTAGTTACCGATATTTACTATTTACTCACCCTTTTGGTATCACAAACGCATAATGAGTCATCTTACGCTACTATGCCCGGTCACCCCTTTTGGCGTGGGGGTAGGTATTTAATTTTTTAAAAACTTTAAGGGTGCTGTCATGTGTCGAACTGAGTCAATTCTTTGACCCTGGTTGTGTTTGGCGCATGTTAGTCGAATGTGAGCTTAGGCCGACCAAGACTACCAAATAGGAATATATAACAGAGTCCTCCAGTTGCCCTAACTGTACCCATCCTTCTATTGTCACACTTGTGGAGGCGATTCCGCATTATTGATAAAAATACTAACTCATATAATTATAAAAAACAAGTTAATATATTCCACAACATCTGAATTTGAATCTTTTAATAATTATGAGCCTATGCCGAGCTCTTATTATGCTGGAGGATGGCCGCCCATCCAGCTACAATCTAATGTATGCGCACACACGCTATGTGGCCCTCGGTTCTCTAGTTAGCAATGTTTGCCATTGACTCTCTCTTTGGTATCACAAGTGTATAATCAATCATCTTGTGCCACTGCACCCTGTCACGTCTTTCGGCATGGGGGCACATATTTAATCTTTTTAAGAATTTGAAGTGTGCTGCCATGTGTTGGACTAAGTCAAAATCTTTGACCCTGATTGTAACACCCCAATTTCGATTCGTCTAAAAACCGAATTATAAATATTACAATCGAATCAAGCCATGTTTATAATTGTCGGTCGGTACGACTCCATTGATGAAATAGATCAAAACAACCCTCTTGATGTCATGATAATAGAAGACATTATTAAATAACCATTAAAACACATCAAATATAACTAAAAGTAAGAAAAATAAATAAATTTGTTGAGCTCAAGTATGTGTAGCATTTATCTATCCTTCCACCAAAGTCGACTCATGATTTGCAAGACCTACATATATTATATGAAAACGTCATTAACGAATGTTACTAGTCTAAAAAATAACTAATAAAAACTGGTAAATGGTATTTCATTACCCACCAAAACATATGAAACTTCAAGATTTGCCTCACACTGAGTGGTAAGAAAACATACTTAAGTAAGTGTCAGCTCACATGCTAATGTTCATATTCATACATACAACGCTTACGCCCGCACATCTTTCATATCATCCCCCACGGTACTCGAGTGAAAAGGAATAGTTAAGTAAGTGCCACAAATTCTGGAAATATGGTGCATTACGCAGTACCCTCACACACCGCACTACCCCAGGGTTTGAAGGAGTACTAGTGCGATTCATACATATCCCCATACCGCTCACTCTTTTATTCGTTAAATCCGTAAAAATGTGTATACTAATATAATAGGCTTAGGAAAGAGCTTTGCATCATATATTTCTAGAGCATTAGTTCGAAAACCAACAAGAGATCTCATCCATATAGTTTTATTAAACATGTGTAGAAAACACAGCTAAATAGCACAATATCGGAGGGATGCAATAAAACACCGCCGATGTCATCCTACGTATGAAATACGATTAAACTCGATATGTAAGGAGTCAAGCCGAGAGGAAGAGTCAAAGTGTATCTGCACATCTACAGCTAGCTCGCACTCCAGTACTAAGTAAAATACTAACATCTCTATATTATGCATGCTTGTGGTGTGTGCTCACATCATAAAACATCCTAATAAAAAGACTACACTAAATAAACATACTCCTAGACATACAACACGTAAATCGAGATATAATAAAGAAAATAACTAATAACAAATAATAAATAAATATATACATACAATAATGAATAAATAGATAGATAATAAATTTATAAAAATAATCAATGCGCTAATTATAAAATAATAATATCATATACTATATACGTAAATGGATAAACACAAGTAAATATTATATATATAGTGTTAGTAATCATATAAACAATTAAATAAATAAAGACATAATCATTCTATAGATAAATAAATAATTATTTAATTTTAATTCACATTAATAATAATAATATCATAGTTATCATTATAGAATATGTAATTAAATATAACAAAATAATAACATACATGAAACGAACAAGTAAATAAATAAATAAATATATAATTTAGTAAACACAAAAAGATTAACATTAATAAGTAAATATAATAATAATAATAATAAATAATCATGTAAGCGTACATCATATATGATAAACATATAAATGAAAAGAAATAAATAATAGTGAATAAGTTAATAATAAATAAAAAAAGAAAAAAGAAAAACACTTATAACATCAAATTATGGTAAATAATGTAGATATGCATATAAACTAATGTAAGGCTATTCGAATTACCCAAAATGGTCGAAAAATAGCCGAAAACAGGCCGAACCGAATAGAACCAAGCTGAACTAGACAGAACTAAATGTGCTAAACCAACCCAGTCTGGGTTAATTGGAAAATTGTGCAGGGTTGGCTAGGTAGATGGACACTGACATGGACATGGCTGGCGAACTAGGGACATGACCAGGTGGATGTAGCCATGAACAGGCGGGCGCAATCAGGGAGAGTGGAAGCAGACACGAGCGGGACGCTGGTAAGAGGGCTGGACCAGGGGTGGTGGTGCCCATCACCGGAATACACCCACAGCGAGCGTGGCGGAGGCTGCCGTTGGTCGCGATCGATAGAGGGGAGGGTGGGGAATGTGATGGTGGTGACAGTCGGAGGAGTTTGGCCACTGGTCGGCTAGAAAATGACAGGGAAGCAATGCTATAGCCGCTGGGAGTGGCAACGTTGCTAGCGGCAATCTTGGTCACGAAGGAGGTTGATGTCAATCTGAAAGGGAAGTTCTCAACAAGGGGAAACTGTGTGGGGGTCGGATCGGCCAAAGGTGCCTCGCCGGAGTCGGGAAAAGACCCAAACGGTGGCAGCGGTGATGATGAATAGTGATCAAAAGCTTGGTCACAGACGGTGACTGCGGCACCGCCAGTGGCCGCTTGGCAGTTATGGCTGCGAGGTAGCCACGACTGCACCGAATGAGTCGGCTAAAGGAGGGTTGGGGTCTCACCGGCGGCAGGCCAAAGTGGTGATGGCAATAATGGTGGATCGATGGGTGATGCAAAGGTTGAGTTCGCAGCGCTGATCTTGCCACGTGCCACAATCTGGATGTCCAACAACTCGTGCCCTAGTGAGACCCACCTATGGGTATATGGAATATACATACAGGCAAAAAGCTTGGTCGAGACCGTCCAAAGTTGAAATGGACTCGAGTCTTAAAATTAACTCTATAGGGGGGGGATCGAGGCAAGAGGGGTAAATGGGCCTTGAAACCCTAAATACAATCATGATGGACCCACAGGGGCACAATCTAGTAATCCTAATGAAATACTGAAAATCCCAAACAAATACTAAACGTTCCATCAGCCTAAATCTAGGCCTAAAATCCTGGCTAACTCATAAAAATCATATGTATACCTTGCATATATACTGATAACTCATCCTTTACTGTATCATAACTAAAACTATCATATATGCATGTCGGGTATACTCAATATCTATAACATGCTCATATGGCCATATGGCCGCATACTCATATTCATAAAATTGTTTTGGCTCGAGCTCGCTTGAATCGATTCGAGACTACCCAAAATGGACAAAACTAAAATTGAATAAAACCCTAAGCTGAAACTAGGGTTTTACAACCTCTCCTTCTTATAAAAATTCTGTCCTCGGCATTTCTTACATCAACTGTGATCGGAGGACTCAACTAAAGATGTCATCTTGCTGAAAAACTGGTAGCTCTCCCTCAAAAAGCTAGCTGCACACAGTCCAAACATAAAAACATGGAGCTAGATTTCTCAATGCCAACGAAGCTCACTAGCTCCTTACTAATCTGGCTGGACATACTACACATGCTCGAATCATTTGGCAAAACATGTCATAGATGCTAGAATCATGTGTCTACACTGACTATACCTGCTCGAATCGTCTCGCTGGACTAACCATTCATGCTCAAATTGTGAAACCCTAGTTTCGGCTTACGGTTTACCTGATTTTAGTTTTGTCTAGTTTGGGCAATCTTGAGTTGGTTCAAGTGAACTTGAGCAAGACTAGTTTTCAGATTATGAGTATGGGCCAAGATCTAGGCCGTTGCAGTATTTAGCATTTGTTTGGGATTTTTTTAGGTGTTTCATTTGCATGTAACATAGGAATTTTTTATCACTTGATTGTGCCCCTCTTGGCCCAGCTTGATTTAGTTCAAGGTTCAAGGACTATTTAGCCTTCTTGTTTTTATTCCCTCCAATAGAGTCATTTTAGGACTCCAGTCAGTTTCAACTTTGGATGATCTTGATCCAAGCTTTCCGTCCATATGTCTATATAGATAAATCTATATGTGGGCCCCACTTGGCCACTTAGTTGTCGGATGCTCAGATCGGTGTCACATGGTAAAATTGGAGGCATCCACTCAACTCTAGCTTCATATATAGATTTTCAAAGGATTTTTCTCCAATTTTAATAGTTACACCCCTAGCGCTACCACCACTTCGACTCGCCACCAGTGAATCTCCGCCACACCCCCGGCCACTGGAATGATACGATGGTGACCACCTCGTGGCCAGCTATTAGTCTGTACCCATGATTGCCACTGGCGCGGCCGCAGTCGCTGCTGGCAACAATGTTTTCAAGGTCAGTCTTTGCCGCTGCAGCCACCCTTTTGGGGCGTTATTCAGCACCGGCAAGAGTCCTTTGGCAAAGCTGACCACTCCAACGGCTCCCCCTCGCCGATATTTATGATTTGGAACCAACATCGGTCCACCGCCGTGGCAGCAATCGCTGCCAGTGATGTCGCCGCACCCCATGGCGATCCGCCCCTTTCCTGACCGTTTTCCGGACAGCCAATGGCCGGACTCCTTTAACCGTCACCACCATCACGTTCCCTGTCCTCCTTCTTTCAATTGCGACCAACAGCACCCACCCGATGGCCATCGGCATTCTCTGGCAATGGGCACCCCCACCCCCCTGTTTACCTAATTGTCTGGTTTGCACTCTGCCTGCTTGCGACTATGTCCCCTGCCAAATCTTGTTCACCAGCTTACCAGCCCATGTCTGAGTCCGCCCATCCAGTTCAATTCCACCTAACCAACCTAGCCCATTTTCTAGTTAACCCAGACCGGTTGGTTTAGCCCTTTCGGTTTGGTCTGGCTCAGCTTAGTTCGATCCAGTTTAGCCTATTTTCGGCCATTTTTCGACCATTTTTGGTAATTGAGAACCCTTACATTAATTTAGATACATATTCAAATGATTTAGCATGATTAGATGTTATGATCATTTTTTCTTTCTTTATTTTTTATTTAATTATTTACTTATTTATTCATTATTATTTATTTATTTTATTTATATGTTTATCATATACAATAAATGTTTACATGATTATTTGTTGTTGTTAATATTATATTTACCTAAGAATATTATTCTTATTATGTTTACTAAATTGTACAAATATATATATATATATATATATATATATATATATTTGTTATGTGTATGCTATTATTTATTTGCATTTAATTATGTATTCTTGCGATTTATGACTATGATATTATTAATATTCATGAGTGGATTCCTTGTTTATTTATTTATTATTTATTATTATTATGTCTCGATTTGCAGGCCAGGTGTTTAGTTGTAGCTTTGTTAGCTTAGACCGTAGGTCCGTAATACTCTCCCTCTGTACTTGAGTCCTTGCGAATAGAGTTTAATTGTATTTTATACATAGGACAGCATCGGCAGAGTTTCATCAGATCCCTCCGATGTTGGGCCATTTAGCCATATTTTCTACGCATGTTTAATAAAACTACAAAGATGAGATCCATTGTTGGTTTCCAAATTGAAGCTCTAAAAATATATTATACAACCCTCTTTCCTAAGCGTATAATATGAGTACACGAATCTTTACCTATATATATATTATATGAATCACACTAGTACTCCTCCAAGCCATGAGATTGTGTGGTGTACGATGGTATTGCGTAATGCATTGCATTTTCGGAATTGTGGCACTAACTTAACTGTTCCTTTTGCCACTCGAGTACCGTGGCGGGTAATATTGAAGATGTGAGGGCATAAGCATTGCACGTATGAATATGATAATGAGCCGCGCATGCGAGCCAAAACTTGGTTAAGTATGTTTCTTACCGCCTAGTGTGAGGTAAATTTGAAGTTTTATAAGTTTTCGTGGGTAGTGGAATAGTCATATACCTTTTTGTGTTAGTTATTTTTTGGACCAGTAACATTCGTTACTGACGGTTTTCATATAATATACGTAGGTATTGCAAATCTTGAGTCGACTTTGATGGAAGGATAGAGAAAGACTACACACACTTGAGTTCAGCGCATTTACTTCTTTTCTTACTTTTACTTATATTTGATGTGTTTTAATGCTTATTTAATAATGTCTTCGTTCTCATGACACCAAGAGGGTTGTTTCGATCTAGTTTATCAATTTAGTCGTACCTACTGACAACTTAAAACATGACTCGACTTGATCGTAACATTTTTGATCCGGTTCATAGGCGAACCGAAATCGGGGTGTTACACGAATTGTCTCGCCGGACTGACCATGCATGCTAGAGTCATCTCGCTAGACTCACTCCTAGGGTCACTGTGAACTATGGAGACTGAAATGCAATGACCTCACTAGGAAAAATCTAAGCTCACCCCTAAGGGCATACTGGGTAGTCGAGCATATACTCTATAGTACTACAAGGTACTAGTTTAAACTTCATTAGGAAAAATTGTCTCGGTGTGAGGTATGCAGCCTATCATCTACCTATGTCTCCCTAATCCTCATTGATGTGACAGGTCAACTATGTGTGCACTCAAAGCACTTTGCTCAAGGTCATATGTCAATACTAGGGTGTCCTACGAGTCCTGCTGGCATATGGTGGACTCAAGTACTAAGTAAAGGTATACGCTAATGAACTGTATGGTTCACTGTCACCAATCTAGGTTAATCTCTCAGGTATCCCTAAAAGAGGAACTGGACAACTCATCATGTCCTAGCTAACTCCAGTCCTAATTCAAATATCTCACTCTGTTCCATAATAGAACAAGGACAACTATTATGACTCTACTGCATGCTATAGCTCTCCTAACTTCTATACAACCACTAACTACTACTTAGGGGCTATCTGTGATGGAATGATGGCGAGAACACTTGTATATGTACAACGTGTCTTAAGGAATAAGAAAACATACTATGCATGTAACTGTGGAGTCTGCATTTGATCTATGGTAGGTGCACCGGTCAATGTCTGCTCATCTCAACCATATGGTAAATTGATGGTAGGACTGATATATATGGAAGGGTGAGTGTGAAAATACTCGGCTAGAGGCTCGGCTTTGTCTGACATCTCTTGTCACATGAAAATAGACTTGATCTCTCATGGAAAACTGGTGACACTGCTCCTATGGACAATTCCTTACATGGTTTGACATTGTGTCTCTATCTGCGGTGATGTAAGGATGTCTGTCTCAGTCACAGTGGGTAATGAAACTCTGTATAGGTAGTAGGTGACTCACGAATATGGTAGCCTATGGAACAGCCAATTGACAACGAGTCTAAGTGATAGCCCCTAAGTGGCTCTTGTTTAATCAACTAACAATAAGTATGTGTTTCTTGACACAGCACTAGTCACACACTCATAGTGAGGTTTGACACGTGTCTCATCCATTCTTTAGTGGTGTGTGACCTGCCATCCCATATCGATTTGTAGCACTAATCTTGACTCGCATGACTATTACTGCTGCGGTAGACTCTCAACCAAAGCCGTCAGTTAAGATGAGCATACACTATGTATCCCTCTATTTGGTCAGTGTGATCACGTTAGAATAAAGTCCCTGTATTTGTCGCTCCGAAACTGAGGTGAAGTTGTCTCCTTCAGACTGGTCTGCTATTAGCTACTTACACTGTAAGTCTTAAACAATACCATAAAGGTACCTCCTATACTTGGGGCAAAGCTAAATCATATGTCTCAGGGTGAGAACCTAATCGTGTTGGCAAAGCACAGGGAAAACAATGTTTACCAAATGAACGCTCCCTCATTAAACCCATCATCTATGCCCAAAATTCTAATATGAGTTGAACTCCTCTCGTTGGCTAAGATCACACTGCATGTTTGACCATCTGCATGATCTGTATACTATGGCTATAACTCATACATTTGCTACATGGTGATTGAACAATCTAACTAGTGTGGCCATCTCATCTGGAGGTCACACTGCTCTGTTCTCAGACTCATTCCATATACAACCCTAAAAGACACACTAATACTATCTAATGATCCCTATAAGACTGTAACTAACACTATCTTGAAATACCTGTCGGACCCATGGATGTCAAGTCAAGGCAATGGTATGCAACATGGCTAGTGAAGTCAATCCTATATCATCTCTTGAAAATTATCTCAGTGCACCTAACATTCCTCTGCCAGGCTGATCTTGTTGTAGCTATATTTTGTCTTCAATCTTTGACCCAACTTTGCTCTGAATCCGGCGTGGTCTCTGTTCAAATCTAAAAACATCCTCAAGTAATTGTCCTCCTATAGGGTGAGGTAACTACTTGGCCCTTACTTCCACTACAACTACTCACTTGGTCGGCGATAGTGCAAATAGGGAGATGGTGGTTGTGTATCACAGACAGTAATAGTGTGCATTCGGTTGGTGGTAGTGCATCACAAATGACTCTTGTGCTACTCGGATGGCGGTTGTCCAACTCGGACGGCGGTTGTGATACTTGAACGATGGTTGTGCTACGTAGACGGTGGTTGTACTATTCGGACAGTGGTTGTGCTATCCAAGTGCTACAGATATGATCCTGATTTGTAACAACCCACCGTGTTTCACAATATTGTGGGCCTTGCTGGCCAAGTGTTACTCAAAATTTAACAAAACCAACCCTATAATGACCAGTCCTAACCAGACCGGGTGTTACTTAAAAGGTTACATGAATAATATGAAAGCAAATAAGTCTAGCATTTCTAACTCAAAAGAACTTATGTTTCAAATGACAATGTATGAAATAATTATCCCACAGTCTTGGACCATTTCCCATAGCCACATTTATAACACAAGAAAAGTAAAAAGAGAAGTCCGCTTATTATTTGTTCACCACCTGAGTTGGTAGAAGAACCACCCTGTCGTCTCTTAGTCTTTAGTTCCAGCTGCTAACCTGCGGAGGCAATTCCGCGTTAGTGATTAAACACTAAGCCGTATAATTAAATAAAACAAGTCCATAAACTCCCTATCATTATCTATAATATTGGCTGTTGTGACCATTCCAACATGTCCATTTATTAGCTGATGGTTCAGTTCACCATGTCCATTAGTTGGCTGATGGGTCAGTCCACCATGTCCATCTATTGGCTGATGGGTCAGTCCATCATGTCCATTACCGGCTGGCGAGTCCAATCCGCCATGTCCGTTATCGGCTGGTGAGTCCAATCCACCATGTTCGTAATTGGCTGGAGAGTCCAATCCGCCATGTCCAATTTACTGGCTAATGGGTCAGTCCATCATGTCCATTACCGGCTGGCGAGTCCAATCTACCATGTCCGTTATCGGCTGGTGAGTCCACTCCACCATGTCCGTAATTGGCTGGCGAGTCCAATCTGCCATGTCCAATTTATTGGCTGATGGGTCAGTCCATCATGTCCATTACCGGCTGGCGAGTCCAATCCGCCATGTCCGTTATCGGCTGGTGAGTCCAATCCACCATGTCCGTAATTGGCTGGCGAGTCCAATCCGCCATGTCCAATTTATTGTGTTATGGGCTGTCAGGTCCTTTCTGACATGTCCATTATTTGATTATGAAGGGCGTAGCCCGTGTCGGACTGAGTCAATTCCTTGACCCCGGTTGCACTCGGTGCATGGTGGTCGAATCTGGGCTCAGGCTGACCAGGTTGTCCACAAGGGAAAATACAACATTTTAAATAATTATACGGACCTGGATATTTCGAACTCGCAGCTGCGACCAATGATCCTAATCTGAACGAGGACATAAAATTATACATAAGTATAATTTTATTAGAGTAGAAATGCATGCAACTAAATGACTAATATATATATCACTATTAAATTTCAACAATATTAAATATTAAACTATTCATGTGATATAATCATTTAAATCCTACTTTACATTAACTATCTAGATCATAATTAACACTTAACAAATAATAAAATAATTATCAACTTATAAACAAATATTTAATTACTATTATTAGTATATTTTCCTTTGAGACGATAATTACTTAACCACAATCTTGATAATTTAGTTTTACGGTTTTAAATCTTTAATCGCTAACCTTATTCATAGCAATTTAATTAAATAAGTTGTACGATTAAATTATTTAAAATAATTTGTATTATTCTAATTTAAAAATATTATTAATACAATTATTTGAAATTATTCGACTCAATAAAATTTTGAACTTTATTTATTTTCATTATGCTATTTAGGTTCGACGCTTGTGATTGTTACCCGACTATAGTTTAATAACCCATTTTCTACATTACTGACTCGTTATTAAAATAATCACTTTATTTACCTAATATTAAATTTAATATGATAAAGGTAAAATCTTTATTTTATTATTCACTTATAACCGTCCGATTTAATTTAATCACTTGTATTACGCCGATTAATTATCGACCGTTTATCATTACTGTATTTTTTATTACTTATGTCCATGTCGATTTCGTCCAATCATTAATTAGTTTAGTAACTTTAACCCATAACCCATTAAAATAATTATTTTTAAAGATTTATTACGAGTTCGTATTATTTTTAACTCGAGTCGGTATCGAGTCAACCAGTATTTACAGATTTGCCACCGTGAGCTTCTTCTTCTTCCCGTCGGCATTCTTCTCTGCACCAAAACCAGACTCACGCCCTTCTTCTCCACCCCTTTTCTTGGCACCCAAACCCAGAATCACGTCCTCCCTCAACTTCAACCTTCTCCAGCAACCAATTGGAAGCCTAAAGTCCATGCTTTACAGCAGCTTCCCATGGCGAACATGTCCTGCACCATGGCGCGCGACTTCTGGCCAGCAGCACTGCCGGGGATGCAAGGCGACCTCTGTCCCACCAGCAGCACCACCAGGAACTCTTCCCTTCTCCCTGCACGACAACCTAACATCCCAGCCAAGCGCTGTGAGCATGCACGGCATGAATCTTGGCCGACGGACTGGTATGGACGCCTGAAAACACCCACAGCGTTGTCCACCCTCCCAACCCCATCCTAGACTCCTAAGATGCTAGAGACTGCAATTCCCTTATCCTAACCCAACTGATTACATAGCATAGAACGTTGACGAAGCAACAACACAACAAAATGATCATGAATTGGTGAAACAGCAGCAAGTTTACATGACGCCCATGAATGGAGGAAGTAGCAGAACTTTACATGATGATCATGAATTGATGAAGCAACAGAATTTAGCATGGTGATTAAGAAATGCATGAAAACTAAGATTAGGGAGATAGGAAGGTTACCCAAGCAAGGAAGATGCCGGCTCTGGTAAGGAAGAGGAGAAGAAGATGAGAGCGTAATGACGCTCCCCTCACAATTTATAAAATGAAAAACGATGTCCCTTCACCAAACATGGCTAGGGTATGTGAAAACACACCAACACCCGTATTTTATTCCTTTAACCGGGTAACTAGGGTAAAGAATAAAATATTTAACCAGGTAGAGAATATAATATAATTAATATTAATTCTCTAACGTTCGATCCTTCCCTGCTCGAGTCGAATATATTAATTTTAAAAAAAAAATTTATTCCACGGTCTTTACAATCTCCACAACTTGGAAATATCTTCGTCCCCAAAATATCATAACAGGCAACAGAACAATTATGATTAACTTTATTTATTTTTCTTTGGGATCAGTTCATGCTACTACAATATAAACTCCTATGCCACAAACAGGCTAGGGTATTTCCTTGCCATTTCTTGTTCAGTCTCCCATGTAGCTTCTCTGACCCCTGATTTTTCCACAATACTTTTACCAAAGGAATTTCCTTGTTCCTGAGTGTCTTTATTTCTCTTGCCAGGATGCGGATCGGCTTTTCCTCGTAGGTTAAATTTGATTGTAGCTCTAAGTCTTCAAAATTTGTGATGATATGATCCTCATCCCGTACATATTTCTTTAGCATTGACACATGGAAAACATTGTGTACTCCAGCTAGGCTTGGTGGCAATGCTAATCTATATGCACAATTCCCAACTCGATCCAGGATTGGAAACGGTCCTATGAATCTTGGCTTCAACTTCCCTGATATTTTAAATCTGATCACCCCCTTCGTAGGAGATGTCTTTAGGTACACAAACTCCCCAACTTGGAACTCTAGGTCCTTCCTTCGAGTATCAGCATAACTCTTTTGTCGATCCTGAGCTGCCTTAAGTCTTTGTTGAATGAGTTTCACCTTTTCAGTTGCTTCCCTCACCATCTCTGGCCTGACTATAACCGCTTCGGTAGACTCCAGCCAGCACGATGGAGATCTACAGGGCCTACCATATAAGGCTTCAAATGGTGTCATCCCTATACTAGCTTGGTAAGAGTTATTGTAGGTGAATTCAGCCAAGGCTAAGTGTTTCTCCCAGTCACCTCCCCAGTCAAGAATGCAAGCTCTTAACAAATCTTCCAATGTTTGAATAGTCCTCTCACTCTGACCATCAGTTTGGGGATGATATTGCTGTACTCAACTTAATTTGAGTTCCCATGGCTTTTTGGAAAGCTTCCCAGAAATGTGAGGTGAATAGGGGATCACGGTCAAAGACTATCTCCTTTGGAATCCCATGCAATTTGACAATATTGTCAACATATAATCCTGCCATGGTATTCTGCCGTTCTCATTGATTTCGTGGGGATGAAGTGAGCTACCTTAGTTAGTCGGTCCACAACTACCCATATGGAGTCATGCTTCTTTTGAGTTCTTGGGAGCTTTGAAATAAAATCACATGTGACACACTCCCATTTCCACGTTGGTATTTCTAAAGGTTGCAATAGTCCTCCAGGTTAGTTGATGTTGGGCTTTGATCTGTTGGCAAGTCTGACACTCAGAGACAAAACCCACAACATCCCTCTTCATCCCAATCCACCAATAGGTTAGCTTTAAATCCTGATACATTTTAGTAACTCCAGGGTGTATCGAGAACTTTGAGCGATGAGCCTCATCTAAGATATTCCGCCTCAGTGCATTATCCTTGGGTACAGACAACCTTCCTCTAAATCTGATCACACTATTTGAATCAGCTACAATGTTAGGAATCTTATCCAACATTTTATTCAGCTCCTCATCACCCATTTATGCTAGCTTAACACGATCAACTAAATCATTGGAAACAACCAAATTTGCCAGTAAGCCTGTTAGTTGCTCCACCAGGTCTGATAGCTACCACTTCTACTGACATGGCCCAAAGTCTAGCTAGCTGCTGACTTTTGTCCACTTTGCCCTTCCGACTCAACGCGTCGGCTACCACATTCACTTTCCCTGGATGGTATAAGATTTGGAAGTCGTAGTCCTTCAAATATTCTATCCACTGCCTCTGTCGAAGGTTAAGGTCATTCTGGGTGAAGATATACTATCAAACTCTGGTGGTCAGTGAAGACTTCGAACTGGGCTCCATACAAGTAGTGTCTCCAAATCTTCAGGGTAAAAACCACTGCTACCAGTTCCAAGTCATGGGTTGTATAATTTTGCTCATGAATCTTCAATTGATGAGAGGCATAGGCCACCACCTTACCTTCTTGCATAAGGACGCATCCTAAACCCAACCGAGACGCATCACTGAAGACTATGAATCCTTCATTACCATTTGGCAGGGTCAAGACTGGTGCAGTTGTTAAACTCTTCTTTAGAGACTGGAAACTCTCCTCACACTTACTACTCCATTCAAACTTGATCCCCTTCCTTGTGAGTTTGGTCATTGGCGATGCTACTAAGGAGAAGTCTTTAATGAATTTCCTATAGTAACCCGCTAAACCAAGGAAGCTTCTGATATCAGTGACTGACTTAGGTTGTTGCCAATCAGTGACTGCTTTCACTTTTGATGGATCCACTGCAATTCCAGCCTTTGAGACAATATGACCAAGGAAATTTACCTCCCTCAACCAGAAGTCACACTTTGAGAGCTTGGCGAACAGTTGATGTTCTCTCAGAACTTGAAGAGTAATAGACAGGTGCTTCACATGCTCTTCTTCATTATTTGAATAGACCAGAATGTCGTCCACAAATACGATAATAAACTTGTCTAGGTATGTGTGGAATACTATGTTCATGAGTGACATAAAGGCCGCTGGTGCATTTGTTAGACCAGAAGGCATAACCAGAAACTCATAATGTCCATACCGAGTTCGGAAAGCCATTTTCTGTATGTCTGACTCCTTTACTCACAACTGGTGATAACCAGACCGCAAGTCTATCTTAGAAAATATTCCGGCTGTTTTTAGCTGATCAAACAAGTCATCAATCCTCGGTAAGGGGTACCGATTCTTGACTGTCACTTGATTGATTTTTCGATAGTCAATACACAGCCGAAGTGATCCATCTTTCTTCTTCACAAAAAGAACAGGGGCTCCCCAGGGTGAAGTACTTGGTCTGATGAAGCCTACCTGCAACAACTCTTCTAGTTGACTCTTTAACTCCTTGAGTTCTGCTGGAGCCATGCGGTATGGTGCTTTAGAAATTGGTGTTGTTCCAGGTGCTAGGTCAATGGCAAACTCCACTGCCCGCTTAGGAGGTAACCCTGGAAGTTCTTCTGGGAATACATCGGGAAACTCTGCTACCACAGGAATCATGGACAACTCTTTGGGTTTTGACTCCGTCTCAACTAAGTTAGCCAAAAAGGCTTTACAACCCTCACCAAATAACTCGACTGCCTCACCAATCGACACGATACAAGAAGATGGATCATGCGATGACCCGTTGAAAATGACTCCCATCTCACAATTACAAGGTTTTGTCACCACTCTCTTCCCTTTACAGTCAAGAAAAGCCTGGTGTGCAGACAACCAGTCCATTCCCAATAGTACATCATACCCTTTTACCCCATATATGATAAAGTTCCACACATAGGGTTTCCCTTGTATATTTAAGGATAGGTTAGTCACTCCTAAAGTTGTGACTTCACCGTCTCCCGTTGCAGTAGTGACTCTATAGGCCTTAGATAAGGGAGATGGTTGGAGTCCTAACCTCTTGACTATTTGAGATGATATGAATGAATGTGTACACCCCGAATCAAATAAAATATCCACCATGACTCCTTGAATTAGAATTTTACCTTGGACAGTGTGTTCATCCGCCTCATCTTCCTCAACTTCAACTGCATAGAGCTTCGCCTTCCCTTTGTCTGCCGGTTGTGTAGGTGTCGGGTAGCGAATAGGAGCTGGTGCCTTCCCTTTCTCAGGCTGCTCCTGTTGTTGCTTTGGAGGCTGGACGGCACTCCTTCTGCATGTGTCCCGTCCTTCTGCAGTTATAGCACCTACGGGGCTCCATGCATGTCCCTGAATGCATCTTGTTGCAATTTTTACATTGTCGATATGGAGGCTCCTCAAACTTCCTTTTGAGGTTCCCCTCAATGCTCCTTTGGTAGTTCTAGTGCTGGTGTCCTGCGGACCGGTTTTGGCTACTACCCTGGTTGGCATTTTTATGTTGCATAGTAGCCCTCCCCTATTTCTGTGCACGGTCATGCTCGTACACCAATTCATGAGTCGTGGCTGCCTCGATCACTTCAGTTATGGTGCCCCTTGGCGACCGTAGCAACCCTACTCCTCAATTATGGCTTCAATCCCCAGAAGAATTTGTCCGCTCTAGCCTTGTCAGTTGCCAAAATCCCAAGTGCAAATCGCTCCAACTGCAAGAAATTCTTGGCATATCCCCGGACTGAATCCTCCCCCTGAGCCAGAGTGGCAAATTCCAGTGCTTTCTTCTAGACAACGGACTCAGGAAAGTACTGTCCATTAAAAGCTGTTACAAATTCTGCCCATGAGATGGATGAAATCTCACGTTGATAGAATGTAGTCTTTTCCATGGATTTCCACCAGTAAGATGCTTCCTCCTGAAGCATGCATGTTGCCAACCTCACTTGATGGCGGTGGGGCACCGATAGAGCCCTAAACGCTTTTTCAGTAATGTCTATCCAGCTCTCCGCCTTCATTGGATCAGTCCCTCCAATGAATACCTCAGCTCCATTCTTCCGGAACTTTTCCACAGTGTATCGTTCACTATCATCCACAGCTGGTGGCACCACTTGTCAGACTACCAGTGGCACTGGGTTTGGAAGCTCCCCTCGCTCGCCTGGGTCAGATAACCTTGCCCGCCCTTGGGCACTCCCCTGATCACCATCTGGGACATTACTAGGACCCGCTGCTGAGTTTAAGGCTCCATTCCCTGTTACCACTCCCGGTAACCGCTGAACAATATTCTAAACCATAGAATTTGTATTTTCTGAAGCCTGCGCTAGTCCCTGTATGGCCATCAGGATTTGGGCCAACACATTCTCTGTGTTCGAATTTGACTGCGCAGATCGGCTTGACTATCTACGGGTGCCTGCCATCTGAAACATCGAACCATCATGGTTCATTAATATGTTCTCTTTCAGTTATGACTTAGGTTTATTAGTAGCAAATGAATTTGTTAATTCAAAACACAACATAGTGGGAAAAGATAATTATTGGACTTTTCAACAAGGTAGTTGAGTCATAAAATTGAGCTAGTGGGAAATCTTGCTCTGATACCACCTGTAACGACCCGCCATGTTTCACGATATTGTGGGCCATGCTGGCCAGGTGTTACTCAAAATTTAACAAAACCAACCCTATAATGACCAGTCCTAACCGGACAGGGTGTTACTTAAGAGGTTACATGAATAATATGAAAGCAAATAAGTCTAGCATTTCTAACTCAAAAGAACTTATGTTTCAAATGACAATGTATGAAATAATTATCCCACAATCTTGGACCGTTTCCTATAGCCACATTTATAACACAAGAAAAGTAAAAGAGAAGTCTGCTTATTATCTGTTCACCACCTGAGTTGGTAGAAGAACCACCCTGTCGTCTCTTAGTCTTTAGTTCTAGCAGCTAACCTGCGGAGGCAATTCCATGTTAGTGATTAAACACTAAGCCATATAATTAAATAAAACAAGTCCATAAACTCCCTATCATTATCTATAATATTGGCTGTTGTGACCATTCCAACATATCCATTTATTAGCTGATGGTCTCAGTCCACCATGTCCATTAGCTAGTCTGATGGGTCAGTCCACCATGTCCATCTATTGGCTGATGGGTCAGTCCATCATGTCCATTACCGGCTGGCGAGTCCAATCTGCCATGTCTGTTATCAGCTGGTGAGTCCAATCCACCATGTCTGTAATTGGCTGGCGAGTTCCAATCTGCCATGTCCAATTTATTGGCTGATGGGTCAGTCCATCATGTCCATTACCAGCTGGCGAGTCCAATCCACCATGTCCGTTATCAGCTGGTGAGTCCACTCCACCATGTTCGTAATTGGCTGGTGAGTCTAATCCTCCATGTCCAATTTATTGGCTGATGGGTCTAGTCCATCATGTCCATTACCGGCTGGCGAGTCCAATCCGCCATGTCTGTTATCAGCTGGTGAGTCCAATCCACCATGTCCGTAATTGGCTAGCGAGTCCAATCCGCCATGTCAATTTATTGTAATATGGGCTGTCAGGTCCTTTCTGACATGTCCATTATTTGATTATTAAGGGCGTAGCCTATGTCGGACTGAGTCAATTCCTTGACCCCGGTCGAACTCTGTGCATGGTGGTCGAATCTGTGCATAGGCTGAGCAGGTTGTCCACAAGGGAAAATACAACATTTTAAATAATTATACGGACCTAGATATTTCCAACTCACAGCTGCGACCAATGATCCTAATCTAGAATGAGGACATAAAATTATACATAAGTATAATTTTATTCGAGTAGAAATGCATGCAACTAAATGACTGAAATATATATATATATATATATATATATATATCACTATTAAATTTCAACAATATTAAATATTAAATTATTCATGTGATATAATCATTTAAATCCTACTTTACATTAATTATCTAGATCATAATTAACACTTAACAAATAATAAAATAATTGTTAAATTATAAAAAAATATTTAATTACTATTATTAGTATATTTTCCTTTGAGACGATAATTACTTAACAACAATTTTAATAATTTAGTTTCACGGTTTTAAATCTTTAATCGCTATCCTTATTCATAGCAATTTAATTAAATAAGTTGTAGGATTAAATTATTTAAAATAATTTGTATTATTCTAATTTAAAAATATTATTAATACAATTAATTGAAATTATTCGACCCAATAAAATTTTGAACTTTATTTATTTTCATTATGCTATTTAGGTTCGACGGCTTGTGATTGTTACCCGGCTATAGTTTAATAACCCATTTTCTACATTACTGACTCATTATTAAAATAATCACTTTGTTTACCTTATATTAAAATTAATATGATAAAGGTAAAATATTTATTTTATTATTCACTGATAATCGTCTGATTTAATTTAATCACTTGTATTACGCCGATTAATTATCGACGGTTTATCATTACCGGTTTTTTATTACTTATGTCCATGTCAATTTCGTCTAATCATTAATTAGTTTAGTAACTTTATCCCATAACCCATTAAAATAATTATTTTGAAAGATTTATTACGAGTTCTTATTAATTTTAACTCGAGTCATTATCGAGTCAACCAATATTTACAGATTTCCCACTGTGAGCTTCTTCCCATCGGCATTCTTCTCTACACCAAAACCAGACCACACCCAGCCTAAAGTCCATGCTTTACAGCAACTTACCATGGCGAATATGTCCTGCATCATGGCGCTCGACTTCTAGCCAACAGCACCACCGGGGACGTGGGGCGACCTATGTCCCACCACCAGCACCACCAAGAACTCTTCCCTTCTCCCCGCACGACAACCCAAGATCCCAACCAAGCGCTAGGACCATGCACAGCGTGAATCTTGGCTGACGGACTGGTATGGATGCCTGAAAACACCCATAGCGTTGTCCACCCTCCCAACCCCATCCTAGACTCCTAAGATGCTAGCGACTGCAATTCCTTATCCTAACCTAACTGATTACATAGCATAGAACATTGATGAAGCAATAGCACAACAAAATGATCATGAATTGGGAAATAGCAGCAAGTTTACATGGCGCCCATGAATGGAGGAAGTGGCATAACTTTATATGATGATCATGAATTGATGATGCAACAAAATTTAGCATGGTGATTAAGAAATGCATGAAAACTAAGATTAGGGAGATAGGAAGGTTACCCAAGCAAGGAAGATGCCGGCTCTGGTAAGGAAGAGGAGAAGAAGATGAGAGCGTAATGATGCCCCCTTACAATTTAAAAAATGAAAAATGACGTCCCTTCACAAAAAATGGTTAGGGTATGTGAAAACACAGCAACACCCATACTTTTCCATTAACCTAGTAACCAGGTAACCGGGTAAAGAATAAAATATTTAACCGGGTAGAGAATATAATATAATTAATATTAATTCTCAAACATTCGATCCTTAGCTTGCCTGAGTCGAATATATTAAATTTTTTAAAAATTTCTTTTTCACTGTCTTTACGCTGATCATGCACGTCATGAACTCATTACTATTTCTGTCATGTTTATCTCCATGTGGCTATCTTCCCAGAGGTAGCTACTATTAGCTTGGCTTATGTTACCAAACCATGCGTGTCTGATCCGGATGGATCTGGATCATAGTGGTGACACATACAATTGTGATCCAATGCTGAATCTACACATATCTCCTAAAATCTAGGATGATTGTTCTTATAAATATTGACTGGTTCTCATTAGCCATCACTAATCAAGCTCTAGTTGATCGAATGACATCTGGTCAACCATATAAATCTGTGATCAAAGGTAATCTCACTTATCCTCATTGTGTTCATGTCTTTGTCTAATGAAGAGTGACAATATTCTTGGGACAGACATATACTAGTGGAAGAGGAGGAGGCGGTGAAGTTTCCATGGGACTGTAGATCTACCTTGCTACTCATCCTCATCCACTGCTATCTCCCTAGAAGTGGTCCATCTCAAGTCATCTCTCCAAATTCTCATTTGTGCTCCAAGCACTTCAGTGGCTCCACTATCATAGGCACATCCTTCATCCACAGGGATCTGTATGAAGGTCCAAGTTCTCCAAAGTAGGCCTCGGACCATGCCCAATGGATCTATATAAGGCACTCAATCATCCATGCTCACATGTCACATAACTAAGTGGTCCAAGCTTCCTACTGGTGTCATCTCCTATGACTCTGTCTCACAATATACACCATGTCCCAAGGAAAGATTGATGTGGTGACATGTGAAAGGCGGGCAAGTGCTACAATGTGGTTGCCAAAGTTCTAGGTATTCCCAATCACCATATTACTCAACCTTAAATAATTGAGCATGTGGACACTCATAAGTCATCTAAATCTCTTGCACGGTAAAAGGAAAGTCGTGTCTCCGATCTTATCATGACATACTAGTGAGATCAATGCTTGCATATACTGAAATTATGATTTCATATCCATCTCATAATTTCTATTATTGTAACATGCATTGCTCATGTTTGACTGAGCAAAAATCTAAAATACTGAGAAAATACAAAAGAAATACATGTTGGCTTTACTAAAGACAACTTCACACACTAGGCTCAAAACAAAAGTTTTTCATCTCAATCGACAAAAACATGGCTCTTATACCAACTTGTAAGACTTGATTTTGGTTCACATAAGAACCCAATCAGAAATGTTGTGATCAAGTTGAGTCATGTTTAAAGTTATTGGTCGGTACGACTCGATCAATAAAATAGATTGAAACAACCTTCTTGGTTTTAAAAGAATGAAGACACCATTAAATACACGTCAAAACACATCGAACATAAATAAAAGTAAGAAAGTAAATAATTGTGCTAGGTTGGCTAGGTTGATGGATATGGGCATGGACATCGGCTAGCGCATTCACGCATGACCAGGTGGACGTAGCCACAGGCAAGTGAGCACAATCAGGGGTGGGCGGACGTGGACATGACGGGATGTGGGTAAGCGTGCTGGACCGGGGCGGCGGTGCCCATCGCTGGAATACGCCCACAACGGCACGGCGAAGGCTGCCGTCGATCACGATCGAAAGGGGGAGGACGGGGAACGTGATGGTGGCTGACCCCAATTGCGCTCGGCATATGGTTGTCGAATATAGGCTCAGGCCGACCAAGACTCTCAAATAGGAATATATAACATTTCAGCTAATTATATGAACCTAAAATTTTGTTGGGGCCTATGACTCACAATCCTAATATGAATAAAACTTCTCGAAAGTCTTCTCTTTGTAAGCCAAATGTGATAAAAAACTATCAAGATGATGTTTCATTTAACATCAACAGAATTCTCCTTTATATAGAAGAATAAGTATAGAATTTACGAAGTCACTACATTGAATTTTATAGATAAGAACTTAATTACACATAAATATATTAAACACCAACTATTTGTGTGATAACGAAAAGTTTAAAAAACTGACTACTGAGTTAAAGTGACTGAGTGTTAAAATTGCACTCACGATTCCAAATCTCAAAAATTTAATAAATAAACTTTATTTAAAAGGAGATCAGGAAGCAACGTGACTAGGTCAATTTATTTGTAATATGGGGGGCTTTATGATTGTCATTATTTATGACTTGTTACAAGGTTTAATCGATGAAATTTTATGTATTCATGTAGAATATTTTAAATGGTAATATTTATAATGATGATGAGTCGTCGGGACAACTAACAAGTTGCACATGTGCCCTTGGCAACCTCCTTAGGCAAGGGCTTGATAAAGGAACATGGGCAACGCTTGTAATCATTTATGGCTTATAAATATGCTTGGGAATTACAGGGGCCCATTGTCTTCTAGGGGAGTTGAAGATGCTAAACTCAAAGGTGGGTTTCAAAGGTTGAACCCAAAGGCCACAATTACCGAGCCTAGGCTACAAATGTCAAGCCAACAAGTTAAATATGCATGTTATCAATTTTCTCATTGTTTTGGCTTTAGAGCTTCAGAGATTGAGCTATATTGATGATACTAAGGCCACTAAGGTCGGTCCATAGGTGATTTCAAATGAACCAATGAATATGATTATGAAACCAGTTTATGGTCACAAACTGCAAAGGATGATCAATGATTACATGATAGTATACCCTAAAGGATGTGCATAGGTGGATGTCCTTTTTATCTCAAAGGTTGGATTATTGACTAAGTTTCAAGTCTTCGGCTGCAAAGATTTAGCCATGTATATGTGTTAAGTTTATATTCATGTTGAAATTTTAATTTAGGATTGCCTTTTATTCATGCAAAAAGAAATGTTAAATTGTTGAATGCTACATGTCTTGTTCATGTAATGATTAAGGGTTATGTTGAGTTACAAACTATGACATTATGATTAAAATGATGCGAACCAATAATGTTGTACATGTTATCGAATTAAGATTTATGGTAGTTTGCTTATTTTGTTTATTGCAATGTAAGTAGATGACTCAGAACGATATATTGGTGTTAAGCAAATAGTTTTCTTATTATTTGTAGGTTAGATGTGACAGCTTATGGATGACGGAATGTCAAAAGATAAGTTGTTTAATTTATTACAACATAGTTCAGACTTGTATTGAATCAAAAATTCATCTATTGGACATCATTGATATGAATTATGAGTTATTAATTTTGTTTGTGGTATCAAATGAATTGTTAGCTGTTATTATATTCTGCTGTTTTCCATGTGATTGATTTATTTTATGCTTAAATTTTTTCATGGCACGCTAGGTGGATTCTTAGGTAACAAACAACCTTTTCTTCTAGATTTTAGGTATTTTAGGAAGGCAGGTCATTACACCACATACCTATATATAAATAAATATATATATATATATACATGTAAGAAAATACATTGGTAAGTAAAAGAGCATTGAGTCTGTAGTTAACATAGGGAATATATCAAACCTGCAAATAGATGTCTTAACATCCAAAAGAATTGTCTAAAACTTCAGAATTTTCACATGGGGCTATAATCATAAACACAGGAGAGGTGAGCTATTGCTGGTCAACCATAAACCATTATACATACATAAAGAAGCCTGCACATCATGTATACTGCTACCATGGTACTCTATAGCAAGGAAAGAAAGTTAGTTTAGTGCTACAATTTTCAGAAATGCACTCCATTATAGAGTACCTCCATAATTATACTGCCCAGGGTCAAAGGGTGTACCAACATGGCCTACATATCTTCATACATCATACCATGTTTCTCATTATAAATGCACTCAAAAACTTACTTACAAATATAATGACTTGGTTGGGGATTGATAATATAGGTTTCTGAATCTTATAATTTGTAAATACATCATGGAATCCCAACCTCGAAGTTTGATTAATCTTTTGAAAGCTCGACTAAATGACTCAACCATAGTCAACAAAGCACCATTAATACCATCCAATTGTGAAAACTCAACTAAACTTGTTCACAAAATCAAGCATAACGATAACTACAAACCTAGTGAGGGGTTACTCGAACTACAACAGCAAGCTCACTCCACGTATCCAAATCATGAAATGAGTTAGTGCATAACTCTAGTTAAGCAAGTACACAAGGCAAAGCCTACTAACATAAATATAGACTCACAAAATCATACATATCATACATGGCATACATAGCATACATAACATATATAGCCTATGTAAGGTACTTAAGCGTTGTTCACAATTAACCCAACAATGCCATTTACTTAACTTATTACAATTGCCTACTTAGCATAATTAATTAACCATTTAAATAGTTTTAGAATGGGCAGAAACTTATTGGACTTACTCATAATATGCTCAGGTAACATCCTAAATTTTATGGATGTTTGGAATGGGTTCCAGTGCCTGTAAACATATTAGGTCATTTCTGGAAACTAGGGTTTTTGGCTAGAAATCTAACTTGCCATACTTGATTCATGGGCTTCTGACATCCTTAAAATAGTAGGAAATATAATATGGATTATTAACACCACGAACAAGTTTCCTACAAAAGATTGGACTCCGAAAGGGTTAAGAGAAAGCTAGAGAAAATCTAGAATAAAATGTTATTTCACTGGGTTTTCATAGTAGAACCCTAACACTTAAGATAAAAAATTTATTTTATGGTCTTAATGGCATCCACAAGACCTTAAACTTCAGCAAGGCATAGGGGACAGAATAATAAGATGTGGTCAAATTTTCAGAGAATTTTACAAGCTCTACCATATTTTCCCATAATAAATTTTGAGGCTTTGGATCCTTGGTTTTCACCTCACAACTTCCAAACCTGATTATATCACATAGCCAAATAAACTCCAAATGAGTTCAAACTTACCATATTTACAGTAGATATTTAGGTTTGCCATGATTTTACAGTAGAATATTAATTAATTTTGCCATGCTTTTAGGAGACTGATTAAGGGTTTGTTTTAGTGCTATAAGGTTAACCTTTGCCATTGTCTCAGCTAAAACAAAGAGCATTATCTTTTATTTCCAGTTTTGTTCAGGCCTTAATGATATTTTATTAGTCTGATATTTTAGTGGAGTATAGCTATGTCATAGATCTAAACATGCACAAAAGATCGTTGTCAAATTGATACATCACAGAGACATTAAAAGCTTGGGGCAAGCGTCATAGATCTTGAGCACATAAGAAATTGCACATGCATTCACTTCCAAGCACTATTTGAACATAAAACAGAAATATAATGCATGTGTAATCTACATGAACATGCAGCTACATGAATCAGTAGAACAATGTCATATAGTTTGCAATTTTATGACATGAGAAGAATGGGTTGTGGCAAAGCTACCAAAAGTGTGCATGAAACTAACATCCCATGGTCTTAAAGTTATAATTATTTTGATATAATATTAAAACTGCTCAAACTAAAGCTAAAATGTTCCTAAGACAGAGATCTACATGTATAAAATCATATAAAAATAAACGCCATGCTCATTCAAGCAACACAGACATGCAAACATGGGAAAAGGAAGGAAGAAGAAGCCTTACCTTTAAAAGGCGATTAGGAGGAGGTTTTGGGGCTTCCCACCCAACAATCTTCAACTCCTAAGGCCAAAGAAGTGTGGGAATGGCCCTGAAATAGTATGAAAATGAAGTAGAAGAGTTTGGTGTAAAAGGGGGAAGAGAAGAAGGGGTTGGAGGTTAGGAGTAGGGTTCTTATAGAAAAGGGTAAACCAACAGGCACAAGGGTGCTGGCACTGACAACCGCCAAGACAACCAATAGGAAGTACCACCCACTTGAAAAGGTCGTAGCATAAAGGTGCCAACCGGTACTAGGGCATTGGCTGCAGGTGCAAAGGTTCTAACCTGGGGGCAATGGTGCTAGAACAAAATTATAAAAATTGTGATAAAAACAAAAAAGGAACAAATCATGAGCGTAAGGATGTTGTGGCAAAATCTTAGTGTCTATGATCTGAACTTAAGCACCAAATTCAAACATTGGCTTGGTGCAAGGACGCTAGCCTGGTGCCTTGTGTCCGACCCTAATTTGCTTCATTTTGGTTTTCCACCAAAATTCGACTCAAACACACCCCGCGCATATACACCAAAGATCATGAAATGATTCTAGACTCACAAGACGTGGTCCTAGGGTCTATCCAACATACATCACATCCATAGGTTCAACAAAATATAGCTAGCACTGCAGCAGCACGTACCTTGGCACGCATATTACATACCATACCGGTCAATAAAACTGAACATAAAGCACTCAGCTCGGTTCACAAGTAGACCACGACTAAAAGCATCAGGCCATTTGTGAGATCCCTCAACTTAGTCCTACATCTAATACCTATTAGGAAAAGATCCTGTTTAAAAGTGGGAATAGACTATAGATCTTTAACTGGGTTAACCATTTTAAAGAAATGACTTAGGCCCATTACGTTGCACTTTAGGCCCGGTCATTACATGTGGTATCAGAGCAACCTGATTATGTGTTAGATGGTAGGCTAGATTAGGGACGTTGACTAGGCTGCCGGTCATGGGCCAAAAAGTTTGTGGGCTGGGGTGGGGCTAGCATTGGGCTAGACTAGGGACATTGACTAGGCTGCCAGTCACGGGCTAGAAAGGTCATGGGCTGGGGCTAGCAACGGACCAAGTATAGGCATTTCGGGATTAAATTTCCTAAGATGAGTGGATTGTGAGATCCCTCAACTTAGTCTCAAATCTAATACCTACTGGGAGAAGATCTTAGTTATAAGTGAGAATGAACTATAGATCTTTAACTTGGGTTAACCCTTTTAAAGAAATGACTTAGGCCCATCACGTTGCACTTTGGGCCCGGTCGTTACAGGCTCCAAATCTTTTAATTTGATAATAAGCTTATAATCGTGAAGATTAAGTTTAAAATCAACAAGAAAGAAACTAAACAAAAAAAATTAAACTTTAATTTGGCCGACGAGTCCCCTGTTTTGGCGAGATGGGGAAGCACAGGCAAGGCCCTCGGGAATCGGTGGCAAGGGTCGTTCCGACATCAGAAGATGATCCTACTCTCTTCATTGATCAGTGTACGTTTGATCGCACGTGTGTGGATGTCGCCTTGGGGTGGTAAATGCCAAAAATAGTAGTGGCGGCAAAAACACGGGCGACGGCAGTGGAGGAAGAAATCCGGCCGTCCTGGGTGGCGACTGGTCCCAATATGGCCGGGGAAGGTAGATAGGTGGTCGAGGGTGACAAGGCGACCACCCAATTCAGGCGGCGATGCTCACCGGCGGTGGAATCGCCGACGTGAGTGCGCCGCTAGGGTGGCGATGTGGGTGTCGCCACAGCTGGAAGGCGGCCGGGGGGACACCGCAATGGCTTGGCAAGTCTGGGTGGCGGCCGGAGACGATTGCTGATGGTGGCAGGAGGGTGGCTGCTGTCGGGAACAAGGGATGGCGCTGGGGAAGAAGAAGAAGAAGAAGAAGAAGGGTGGTGGCAATTCTATAAATATTGGTTGACTCGATACCGACTCGAGTTAAAAATAATACGAACTCGTAATAAATCTTTAAAAGTAATTATTTTAATGGGTTATGGGTAAAGTTATTAAACTAATTAATTACTGTATGAAATCGCTACGAGTAATAAAAATACGGTAATGATAAACGATCAATAATTAATCGGCGAAATTCAAACGATTAAATTAAATTGGAGGGTTATAAGTAATTAATAAAATATAGATTTTACCTTTACCATAATAAATTTAATATTAGATAAATAAAATGATTATTTTAATAACTAGTCATTAATGTAGAAAATTGGTTATTAAACTATAGTCGGGTAGCAATCACTAGCGCCGAACCTAAAGAGAATAATGAAAATAAATAAAGTTTAAAACTTTATAGAGTTGAATAATCTAAAATAATTGTATTAATAATATTTATGAATAAAAATTATTTTAAATAATTTAAGTGAACAACTTAATTAATTAAATTGTTGTAAATAATAGTAGTGATTAAAAAAATTATAACTGAAGGAAAATATACTAATAATAGTAATTAAATATTTGTGTATAAGTTGATAATTGTTTTATTATTTGTTAAGTGTTATTTATTATCTAGACTATTAATGTAAAGTAGAATTTAAATGATTATATCACATGAATAGTTTAATATTTAATATTGTTAAATTTTAATAGTGATATATATATTAGTCATTTAGTTGCATGCATTTCTACTCGAATAAAATTATACTTATGTATAATTTTATATCCTCGTTCAGATTAGGATCATTGGTCACAACTGCAAGTTTGAAATATCCAGGTCCAAATAATTATTTAAAATGTTGTATTTTCCCTTGTGGATAACCTAGTCAGCCTCAGCCCAGATTTGTCCACAATGCACCGAATACAACCGGGATCAATGAATTGACTCAGTCTGACACGGGCTACACCCTTCATAATCAAATAATGGACAGCTGCCGAAAATGATGAGGATGGAATAGTAGCTGAAAATATTGTCTTGAGTGCACATTTTTGGAAGAAGATGGAATTTGTGCATAAGACAATTGAGCCACTTGTTCGATTTTTGAGAATGGTGGATAGTGATGAAAGACCTTCGATGCCATTCGTTTATGATGAAATGCAAAAGACCATAGAAAAAATAAAAGAGGTACATGACATGAAAGTAGAGCGATACAAGTTATTTGTTGATATCATCACCAAGAGATGGGCGAATCAATTTTGTCATCCTCTTCATGCTGCAGCATATATGCTTAATCCTCAAACTCGTTATCGCCCTGACTCTAACATTGTATGCTCTTATTTGACTTACATACCTTTTATGATTTTTTTAACAATTTCATATTGCTTGTATTTGATTGAGAATAATTTTGTAGCCAAGTGAGGTGTATCGTGCATTCAATGATGTCATTTGTCGTTTGGAAGTCAATGAGGTAGCTCGATCCATGGCATCTTTGCAGGTCAAGATACTATTATTTTTAATTTTTATATATAAATGTTTATGTATAACTAAATATGATGATTCATTTTGTTTTAATATTTTGTAGTGGTCCGATTTTGTATCTGCAAAAGGAGATTTTGGACATTCTCTTGCAATTACCAATAGAAAATTCCTCCACCCAGGTAAAATCCACCTTTCTCCAGATTTCATATTTATTGCAAGCTTATAAGTAAATCAATTTATCAAATGTAGCATCATGGTGGGAGCAACATGGTATAAGCTGCCCTGAACTACAAAAAATAGCTATTAGAATACTTAGTCAAACTTCATCATCATCGGGTTGTGAACGTAATTGGAGCACTTTTGACCAAGTACATACCAAAAGAAGAAATCGACTTGCAAGAAAGAGAGTAAATGATCTTGTATATGTTCATTACAACATGCGGGTCAAAGAAAACGAGTTGAGGTGGAGGCATAAATATGATGCAGTTAGTGAACATTTGAGTTTAGAAGACTCGTTAGATGAGTGGGTTGGAGAACGGGACAACCCATCCCCATCGGTATGTTTAAATAAAGCTTACATCACATTCATGATTTTGTGTATGAATTTTTTTGAATTGAAATGAATAGGGTATGACTTTTTTATGCAGGATGATTTCTTTGGTACCAATGTTGGCAACAATGATGGTGCAGATGAAGAGGCCTTTGTAGCAAATGAAAGTGGCAACACATTGAAAACTGCAATTGGATCGTGTTCTACTACGTCTGATGGTTTTTCTTTGCCTCCTCTTCCTAGTGGACAAAATGTTGATATTGATATACATATTGACTCCCAACATAATTTGTCTTTGCCTCCTGAACCTGAGGGACTTCATATGAGTGGGAGTTCTATGCCTCCTTTTACGCAGGGGTCTCGTGTTAATGCAGATGATAGTTCTACTATTCCGATTGGTGATAATGATTCGGACTCCGAAGATGATTCAGATGATGAATTAGATGATTTAGTATTAAGCACTAAGTAAAATTGTGTTGAACATTCATTTTGTGGACTTGTATTAATGTCTTGTTGTTATTATTTGATAGAACACAGATGATGATATATGAACATTGTGTATATACTTATGACATTGTGGTATTCTGATGATAAATTGTGATGCTCTTTTAGGTATGTAATTATATGAAATTGTGTTCATTACATAAAGAATATGTTCTTCAGGTTTGCTCTTATTTGAATTACATAAAGAGTATGTTCTTTCAGGTATGTTCTTATTTGTTCTTTCAGGTATGACTCTACCGTTGTATTGTCATAATTACATACCTTTATGATTGTTGTATAAATACTTAAATTTGTGTATTTATGTTGAGAAATTATATAATTATGTATTTCAGGTATTTCTGTTATGAGTTGGCAAATTTTTGTATATGACCGATTTGGACCGATTCAGGCCGATTCAACTGAACCGATTCCTGGCCGATTCAGACCGATTCCGATTCCGATTCCGATTCATGCAACCATGGCTGGAACTAAAGACTAAGAGATGACAGGGTGGCTCTTCTACCTTCGCAGGTGGTGAACGGATAATAAGCAGACTTCACTTTTTACTTTTTTGTGTTATAAATGTGGCTATGGGAAACGGTCCAAGACTGTGGGATAACTACTTCATGCATTGTCATTTGAAAATAAGTTCTTTTGAGTTAGAAATGCTAGACATATTTGCTTTCATATTATTCATGTAACCTTTTAAGTAACACCTGGTCCGGTTAGGACTGGTTGTTATAGGGTTGGTTTTGTTAAATTTTTGAATAACACCTGGCCAGCAAGGCCCACAATATCGTGAAAAATGGAAGGTCGTTACAGGTGGTATCAGAGCAACTTGGTTCCGTGTTAGTTCGTAGGCTAGACTAGGGATGTTGGCTAGGCTGCCAGTCACGGGCCAGAAAGGTAGTGGGCTGGGGCTAGCAATGAGCTAGACTAGGGACATTGGCTAGGCTACCGGTCACGGGCCAGAAAGGTCATGGGCTGGCACTAGCAACGGGCCAAGTATAGGCATTTCGGGGACAAAATTTCATAAGGTGGGTGGATTGTGAGATCCCTCAACTTAGTCCTACATCTAATACCTAATGGGAAAAGATCCTATTTATAAGTGGGAATGAACTATAGATCTTTAACTGGGTTAACCAATTTAAAGAAATGACTTAGGCCCATTACATTGTACTTTGGGCTGGGTCGTTACACCATTGGCCCGGGTTAACGATTACAAATGAGAGGGTTGATTAAAAATATTTAATGTGAAAAGTGGCTTTTATAAAATAATAAATATTCATTAAACTGCAAAATTGGGTCTCTATTTAAGATACTTGGTAGGCACTGTGGACCATCCACAACCATTTGCCAACCACCGGGTTGTTTGATTTCGTCACTTGTGCACTATATCCAAATGGTTGGAATATATTCTACTGCTTCTGCACGAAATGTCACGTGCAAAAACTCACCAGCAAACTGTAGTCAAAATCACTTTTTCTCATAAATTTACAATGTTATTGAGTCTAAGTTTGTCATGATTTTACTCATTAAACTTTCTAAGACAAAATTTGAAACCCTCTTATACACATTTCAAAGTGAAAGATCAACAATAGATTGGAGTTCAGCAAATGATCAGTAGAGCTTTGGCAAGTCAATTGTAGAAAACGCCTCTAATGCACCCACACCATGAATAGAAGAGTGGCATATTGTTTGGTGGCCGAACAATGAACATGCAATCAAAAGATCAATAGATCAATCGATCCATAGTCTCTGCAAATTAGTTGCTGGGAAGGATGATGTAGCAATTTAAAAGGCATAGCGGCCACTATTATTGACCATCGCTTCGTAACCTATAAATAGAACCTTGGGGAGTATATTTTTTGGTATTGGGCATGTCCGCCCGTGAGTATTATCCAGTCGGGCGTAATTGCCAAGTCATGGCTTTGTTGTAGTTCCAGGTGAACTAGTTAGACTTGGGCCATGTGTCACGTTAGAGTCAACTTGCTGGCATTTATGGAATACCCCTACCCTAGTTGTGTCCTAGAAGCTGTTTTTCACCCTTACTTCCTTTCCTTTTCCTTTCACATTCTTCCCCTTCTTCCTTTCCCTCTATTTTCCTTGCCGTGGCTAAGTGTCAGGCTCAAGCGTGCGTGCAGCCCACCACAGGGTAGAAAGGTCAACCCATTAAACTCTCTAAGACAAGATTTGAAACACACTTATACACATTTTAAAGTAAAAGATCAACAAGCTGTTTTTAGAGTCTTGTTGCATGCATCCCTAGCCCTAGTGTGTCCTATAAGCTGTTTTTCATTCCTTTCTTCCTTCCCCTTACCTTTCACATTCTTCCCCTTCTTCCTTTCTCTCTTTTTTAAATGTCGTGGAAAATTGCCGGGTTCAATGGCACCCTCGCATGAAGCATGCATGCAGCACAACACAGGGTGGAAGGGTTTACTCAATAAACTTTGCAAGACAAGATTTGAAACCTACTTATACACATTTCAAAGTGAAAGATCAACTAGAGAATACAAACTGAGGAGTTTTGTTGACAAATAAATCGACTACCAACCGAGAAGAGAAGATTAAGAGTAGAGTTCAGCAAATGATCAGTAGAGTTACGGCAAGTCTTGATAGTCAATTGTAGATAATGGCTCTGGTGCACCCACACCATGAGTAGAAGATTGGTAGATTGTTTGGTAGCATAACAACGAACCACATTCAATCAATATATCAATTAATTAATCCATGCTCTGTAACGACCCGCCATTTTTCACGATATTGTGGGCCTAGTTGTCCAGGTGTTACTCACAATTAAGTAAATATAACTAACATTTTCTATTAAACAAAAACATATATAAAGATCCCACAGTCTTGGACCGTTTCCTAGCAGCCACACTTATTTCTCAATTAAATAAAAAAAGGAGTCCTCATATTTATTTTGCTCCATACTCTGGATGTCAATCACCTAATCTCGTATCTGCATACCTGCGGAGGCAATTCCGCGTTAGTGATTACA
>JAURVB010014123.1:0-12832 GCA_033002965.1 Piper betle | reverse complement strand
CCGCTGTTATGCTCGTGATCATGAGCAGACTCCGACACACAAGCGCGTTGTCAGAATTACGATGCATGGGAAGTGTGGCTTGGCTGGCCGGGGTAATACAGTCACATGCACATGCAATGTACACAAGTAAGTGCTGATAAAGAGATCAACTCGTTCTTCCACAAAACACTCGACGTAAAAGATAACATTAAAAAGGATAATCTGAGGACGTAAATAAGATCGATCAGGAGACTCAAGATCACTATTCGCCAGCATTACTTGTGCGCCTCATAATTTATTGATTTACGTACCTGCTCCTTTTATCGAGTTCGTGGCCACGGGGAGTCAACCGACAAGCTCAACCCTTGTCTGTCATGGAGCACGATACTTCACAAATGCATGGACGCAGGGTAGCAACGAGAAATCAAGACCGACTAGGACTACATGCACATATGCATGTTTCATACATATGCTAGCTAGGAGGATGAATTCTCTAAGTTACGTTAGGACGTTGGGATGTCATGGTAAAATACCAATCTGTCTGAGTTAATTTAGTTATCCCACTAATTCACCATTGCAGTTTGCAAACCAATCGGCGTCATTGGAGAAATCAGGATAAGCGCCTTAAAGAGTGTTTCCATGTATATGTCATTAGACAAGCTAGCTAGTCCATAAAATAGAGAAAAGTGGTAGTAAACAAAAATGGCCGTAGCCACAATTGGCTACCTTCTGACTAGATTTAGGAAACCAACCTACAAATTGAAGACAAAGGATAATTGGCTTCACCGCCAAAAAAAGATGCCAGCTTCCACTAGCTCTCCCTACCTCATTTCTGGTTCGTAAGAGCCAATATTTCCCATGCAAAGTTGATGGTGATCACTTTGCTGTAGTCCCTCTCCCATCTCATTCACCACTCCTCCAACTCCTAAGAAATCTCTCGTTAATCCATCTGACCCTCCAATATTTACTGTGAGATTATTTTGGTGCAGCTTCATCGACGGATCTCGCCCAAAATTGAATCCACTTAGCCCAGTTCCCCTTACTTGGCTACTACTTCCAGCAGTTGTTACAAATATACTCGGGCTGTTTGTTGCAAGAGAGTTCATCAGGTCTTGGAGATGGGCTTCGTTTTCCATTGGTAGTTTCATACTAATTTCTCCACCGGCTTCTCCTCCCCAATTTCTAAAGCCGCCGCTATCACTGAAATTGGATATTGATATGGGAACCTCTAATTGTCTCGCTCCAGTCGAAAGGGAGTTCCCAAACCCTCTGATCAGAGAGGTGCCATTGTTGCTCGTAGTTGCACTTATTTGAGCAGCCTTTTGAAGTACCGCAGTGGCTGACGACATTTGGGGGGAGACGGTGCCATTGGTCACGGAAGAGCCATAAAAGCTTCCAGTCATCATTTTATTGAAAGGATGGTCATGATGAAGGACCAAACCCGAAGAAGACATAAGGTGAGCGTTGGCGGAACTGTTGCTGCTGTTCATGCCAGTGCTGCTTGTATTAGTATCGCTGTTGGAGAAGAAGCCCAAGTTGAAAACATTAGCCGCAGCATTGGAGGTAGTGGTATTAGCTAGTAGGTCAGGAAGCTGCATCAAACCATGGAAAGGTTTGTTTTCTTGCATGAAGCTGCCATGGTAGGGCTGGAAGCCATCTTGGTTTTGGAGGAACAAAGAGGGAACTTTGGACGTAGTAGGAGGCCTGTTGATGGAGGCTTGAGAGAAGAGGCGATCGAACTGGCCAGTTGCATTGGCTCCACTTAACCTGAGGAGATCGGCGGATGGTGTGGGTATTTGCGTGCCCATATGGGAGAGACCCAATGGCATATTGTTACCCGATGACAAAAGATGGGCGCCGATGGCGTTGAGGCCAGTGGGAAGTCTGGAAGTCTGATCTTGAGTCATTGCATCGCAGAAGGCCCTGTGGGTGATGAAGCTGTCCCTCCTGCAAATCAAGCGCAGGGGTTACATGTGTTAATTTTTTGTCAACTTATGTAGATGCTCTGGATTGTGGATGATCATTTGTAATTTTAGTAGTTTGTTTTTAAAACATTATTTTAGTAGATTGATGATTTAGAAGATGCTCAATGTATGTTCATGTTGCATTATTAAACTGTCGTTGTTGATTAAAGGCATACATTAATAGACAATATTGCATAATTGCTAATAGTATGTAGTTATTTCCATTAACAACATATTAATATTATGCATAAAAGTTCAGTTTATTAAAAAGTTTTTTCATTCCACACGATCCTGTAAAAAAAGACTTTCCAGGTAATAGGATTTCAGTTTATTAAAAGTGAGATGAAAGCTGTAAACAGACAAAGGTGCATGCATCGGGGATCAGTAGTAAAAATTTTGGAGGAAGCTGAACAATCTCAAAGAAAATGTCTTGAATGAGTACTTGAACTAGAAGTTGATGCCTGCGAATTAGAGATTCGCAAAATTAATTATAAATACCTGGAAATGATAGAAATATCGTTAATTGAAGAAGACGGTTTTGGTTTATATATAAGTACGCATCCCTCAATCATGAATCTATACATATATTTTAGAATCTTTGCTGTAATCAACAACATTTCCCCCCATTTGTTTTACCTTGAATATCGTCTTCTTCTTAAGGAGACATGATTTGGCCAGCACTGGAAAAAAACAAAACTGCTAAAACTCGTTAGATGACAGCACGTGAAATCAGGTCGGGTTTAGGAGGTGTTGGTTTCTAGGCGAAGATGACCCCTGGTTAGGCTAGCTGGTGAAACCCTTGTTCCACTTAATCATCCTGGATCTGTATCCCAAACGTTCACGTGTGACCAGTTCTAGACTTCTACTCGGCTTCTATGCATGTTCATTACAGTTGGTTTGATGCTTTAAGCCTATGATAACAATCTTATAAGAAAGAAATTTGAAAGAAGCCCACAAAGGTATTCTGTCAAATGAGATTGTGGTGATGTTTAAGATTAATATGCATCATGATATCATATTTGGGGATATATATATCTATGTATATATACCTGGAGAAAAGGGTTCCACAGTCGCATCTGTATTCTCTTGTACCACAAGTCTTTGAATGAGCCTTCCAATCCGACTGCACTGCATATTTCTTGTCGCACTTGTCGCAGTTCCACTTCTTCTCGCCATGCTTCCTGCAATAGTGCTTCTTGATGCCTGTGAGGTCTCCAAGAGGTCTTGAGGGGTCATGGTGAACACAAGTCGGTTCCGGGCAGAGATAAACTTTCTTCCTCACTACTTCGTTGGTTGTCTTCTGTTTTAGCTTCCATGGTAGGTTATGACCTCTCCTGTGGAGCTGCAGATTCTGCTCCCTTTGGAACCCTTTGTTGCAAACCTCACATATGAATCTGTTGGTTGCCAAGAGGGTCCTGGGGGAGAGTGCAATTACCTCTGCATCTGGATCTGTGGCCAAAACAAACGGCAGCAAACGCTAACGATCAAGAGAGGATGTTTAAAGGATTGGGAAGCACAAAAGAATATTTATCAAAAAAATTATTGACAGGCTAAGAAGTTGTAGGAACTTAGTGAAGTAACGAAAAGATATATGTATATCAAGATCGATTGAGAGAGCTGCTGGAAACTTGCTTGGTGTTCCAGGAAGATTCCTCTTCTTCTTCTGAGGAGCTCGGGCAGTTGGGGAACTGGTTGTGGTGGAAGAGGCCGATTGGTGTTGTTGATGCTGTTGTTTTATCTGCTTTGGTGCTTCCTGATCTCTAACTCCTAGAAAAGGAACAGATGAAGAAGCAGAAGCCATCTTCCCAATTGCTAATTTAGCTTCTTCCTCCTTTCTGTTGCTTCTGCTCCTTTGTTTGTTTCCCTCAAGTAATGGACGATTCGATCTCAATCACCCCATAATGCCTAAACCCAAGCACGGAGGCCTTGGTCCTTTCCTTCAAACCTAGAAAACAGAAGCAGACATAAAAACAAGGACAGATTTAGATGCATAAAGGTTATGAATATCATCCACCGTGCTCTTATGTTCTAAAGCCTCCAAAAACCTAATACCTTCAACAAAGATCCACAAAGAAAATTCAATGGGGAAAGAAAATGAAACAGCAGACGGAACATTATAACCCAAACCCGACCGAAACTCATGATTAGATCACCTTATTAGAAAAAATCCCCCACCCTTTTCTTTTACCAAAAGTTGAACTGGGTCTTTAGGTTTAAGGATTTTTCTACCATATCTTTGTCCCAGCATGCCATACATAAGTAAAAATGCTTCATTTTTAATTACTAGCTACGAGCTATCTATCTGATACAGGTCTTCCCACCACAACAATGAAATAGATAAAGTTGAGAATATTAATTGGGTGGAAGAGAAGAGGAGTTGTCAGAGTTGGCTTGATAATATATGTCTATGTCATCCAGTTCATTGTGTCCTTACAAGGCGAGGGATTTGGCTACTTTTGGGCCCCCGACTGACGGTATGTATGTGATCGCAACTCATCCTTCACAACCGGACGAGACACCTTACATCACCTTCTCAGTAAAAATTCAATTACCCAAAAACCAAAATACTCGTGTTAGTGGTGTACGCTTCTAATCATCTCTCTTTTTGATGGATCAGTAACAAGGAGTAGGGATAATACTTTCCAAGACATTTCCTTCCAAAGACTATTCCTCATATCTGGATTTATGAGTGTGTTGGTTTATGTGTCAAAAAAATATCTTCTTTTGAGAATAGAAATTGGAAATGGTGCCCACAAGAAATTGGAAGGACGGCAGAACAATTGCTTTATAATTTATTATATTTTCTACAAATTCAATATGATATATTCAAGATATTCAGCATAACTAATATATATATCATGCTTATCATGAGTGCATTTTCACTGATCTGATGATACACATATTCTTGCATGCATATGATGAGACGCGCAACGTCCAACACTAATTGATCAGTTGATCTTTCGTGCAAACTGAGAGAAGTCATGCATCTTTGATTGAGGCAAATTATCAAACTCAAATTGAGATGGAAGCTGGCTTTGATTTTTTTTCCACGCTTTTATAGATTTAGAACCTTCATGTACGATTTCTATTCCATGCTAGAGATAGTCGCATATATGATTGCATGCATGGTCTTCGTTTTTCTCACGTTTTTCATCTTTCGGTCCAATTCGAAGTGCTGGAAATCTGAGTGCACGATGCGAAATCTTCAAAGAACAAACCGCGATTACATTGGCGCTGGATAGGCATAAGACAAATTTAAGCTCACCAAACTATTGACTTTATGGAAAAAAATATTGACTTTATGAGCTCCTTGACATTATGAACCCAAAAAACGTTTTTGCATGGGAGAAGATAACAAATTGAGCTCCAGCAGCCGGTATGCAAATCAAAGCGTTTTTGGCCCGGTATTACTTGTACTAAAGCCATTAATTCCTTAAAACCTACATATCAAACATGACCATTTATTATTTAATTTTTTACTATCCCACCCCAACCCGACTGCCATTTAGTAAACTCAAATCTGACTATTTAAAACCTGGTTATGTTATAAAAAGTTAAATTAAATAGCACCATGAAAAATTAAATTAGAATTAATTATCTAACAAAAATAAAAAGATTAGTTTGAAAACATATTAATTATATATATAAACACATATGCCTCTATGATAAAGTTTAAACCATAGTAAATACAATTTTTTAAAAATAGTTTATACTATTAGAACTAGGTATTGTGTACTGGTATCCGAAAGCAATCCTAGCCATTATAAAGTGGGTACTCGATATCTTAAAACCAAATATGGTTATATGGGTATTAAACCTAAACTATTAGGGTTTAGTTGGGTTAAGTTTTTTAGGTACCTGACCTAACAAGGATCCTACTCTATTATCACCATCAGTTGGCACTTGCCAACAATATCTCAATTATTCTATTTAGTTAGCACGAAAGAAATGCAAATGACATAAAAATTATAAATGATCAAAATTACCAAAATTTATTCCAATGTGCTCTCATGTGAACTAAAAAAAAATTCTCCTTTTTCTCATCTATTTAAATAATAAAAGGAGAATTTTTTTGTGCATAAGGAAGCACACTGGTGGGCCAGTGACGTAAATATAATCATACCAAATTTGTAAACAAAATAATTAACTTACCAATATTTTTTATATAATATACATTAAATATAACTATTTTGGTGAGGTTGACTATTTTAAAATTTTTATATTATTTATACTACTTTCATGACAACTAATCAAACTCTACTAAAATGAAACAATTATGCTTTATTTCTTTATTTACACTCCTATTCAAAATCGAAATCGAATAAAAACGATTAACTAAGCTGCTCATAGTTCAAAAATTCTAGATTTGGATTCGATTTGAAAGTTTACCAAGGGAAGTCAATTCGGAGTAAAGTGGTGTCAAACATATAAATGTTCTGTATCATTAAGTTGTTGCTCTCATGTATATTAAATTGACAACATCAGCCCTTTTTAACGAAAACACGCGGTTTCGTTATTAATCTTGAATCATTTTGATCAGCTTCTCAGAATCATTATAAGATGTTTGGTACGTTGTGGTTGGTTTTTGCCCAACGTAAATAATAGACAAATCCCATTATAATTAACAGAAGCAGAAATTTGTTTTAGGCATCTTAAACTTCAGCAGAAGACTTTGTAAAGTCCAAAAATTTTGCATGTGAATTCATTGCAGATCTTTAAAAAATTTGCTACACCTTGAAGTGCACCATTTGCCGAAGATTAAAAAGTAGGATTTTGTTGGTTGAGTTTAATGGACAGACTTGGTGCAACCAACCTTGGGTCTGATTTTGAAAGTAAAAAATAAAAAACCTTGGGGATCTGACTTGACCTATGACCGCGACTTGGATCAATCGGCATGGCTAAAGAGAGAAACTCGCCATGGGCTAGATGAAGACGCAAAGGTTGGTTAAAAGGATGATTCTAATCAACCTCAGTTGGTAGAAGAGGTATCAACCCTCTTGCATTAAAGCGCTGATTTTTTTTCTAACTCTTTTTATGTCGTGGTTAATTATGACCCACAACAATTTTATGACCCCTTAATACTTATTTGATTTAAAATTATTAGTATTATTATTATTATTTATTAGAAAAGTGTTAGAATATAATTCTATCTAAATTAAGAATTTCAAAAATATTAATAAATTTTAATATATTAAAATTTTACAATCAAATTTAAGTTTATTACTTAATAATATACACTTAATTTAGATTTTTATAGATTTTATTTATTTATTTATTTACATATTGTTATTTATTATTAACAAAACCTAGAGTATAATTCTATTCAAATTACAAATATTTTTAAAAAATAAATTCTAATTGGTTATTAAAATGTTTTACTTATTAAAACGAAAATTACTTTTAATATTTGTATACGGTTATATTTTTTGTTAAAATTAAATAAAACTCATTATTTTTATTTAAAAATAGATAGTAACAATTTTAAAATTAATTTTTATATTCTTAATATATATTATTAATAAGTTTCAAATACACCTTGCACATCATAGGAGTATTTGGCTAGTTAAAATTAATGGCCTTAAAAAGGTGTTAAGGATTTTCTCATGAGTTACCAAGTTTTGAGTTTGATTGGAATAAGCTGGCATGGCAGACGAGCCGAGCCTTCACTTGGTTGCCTATGGCTCGACTCGAAATTCAAGATGGCAAGCATGAGCTCCAATTTTAAAAAGACTGTTGGACTCTCGTAAGAGAGCCAAGCCCAACGGCTGTCAAGAGCCCACCTCGGCTCCCGGGTGGGCTCATTGTGAGAGCCCAACATCTCTTAGAGCTGTTAGGCGAACTTGGGCTCATATAATTTATTAACTTTTAAAAAAAATCGAGCAAGCTTAGCTTAAGCCCGAGCTTGAGTTGGACAAGCCATCGAGCTGAGCTAAGCCTGCGTTTTACCCCCACAAGCCGAGCTCGGCTTGGCTAGCTATAAGCAAGCCCCAATGAGCTGAGCTCGGCTTGACAAAAAATGGGCTCGGCTTAGCTCCACTGCCACAGCTAAAATAAGCTTAGTTCATATGCATTAATGTTCTCTTTTATATAAAGATCAAGTAATAATGAGCTTCGCACGAGCAAAACCCTAGCTTTAGGTTAAAATTTTACCTACTTGTTATTTGCCCGGTTCGGGCCAATCTTAAGTTGTTCAAGTCAATTAAACTTTTAAACCATGAATATAGGCCTAGATGGCCGTATGAGCACAATATGGAGGGTGAGTTTTTCTAGTTTTCAGGACAAATCTAGGTTATTGCAACGTTTAGTATTTATTTAGGCTTTTTTAGGGTACCTATTTTGCATGCATAATAGAGATTTTTGACTAATAGAATGCCCATGTGAGCCTAATCGAGTTCAGGGTTTTGAGACTCATTTAGCTTCTGTCAATATATATATATATAGTATATTGTATATGCCCTAAATGGACCACAATAGGCTTGCGAGTTGTTGGACATTCAAATCGTACCACATGACAAGATCTGGTTTTGCCATATCAACCCTAGCTTCCACATTTTCAAAGTTTTTCCACCATAGTGCCGCCGCCACATTGGGCAGCCACCGGCGAGTCTTTGGATTGCTGCTGGCCACTGAACTGATACCATTGTGTCCACCATGTGGCCCTCTATCAATCCACGCCTAGGTCTAGCACTGGTTTTGTCGTAGTAGTCACTAGCAAGGTTGTTTTCTTGGTCGTTTCTCACCACAATCGCCACTGATCAAACCTCCTTCAGTAAGGCAAACCACCCAAAGAGCTTACTCTCGCTGATATCTTCCTTTTGAGGCCAGGCCCGACCTTTGCTATGGCCGCAATCGCCACCGATGACTCACACTTTCCTAATGGCATTTTTGTCTCCTTTGGGCCATTTTTCGGTCATTCGTTGGCCAAACACTACTAACCATCACCCCAGACAGCTTCCCCTCTTCGAGGCTGAACTTTTGAAACCACCCCCTACCCATGTCGTGGCCGTAATTGTAACACCCTAATTTTGGTTCACAGAAAAACTAAATTAGAACTATTACGATTGAGTCGAGTCATGTCTAAATCAATTAATCTATAAGACTCGAATGATTATTAGATCAAAACAAGCCTCTTGGCATTTCAAAAATGGAAGACATTACTAAATATACATGAAAATGCACCAAACATGTATAAAAACATGAAAGAAAGCAATGGCACGTTGAGCACAATGTATGTAACATCTACCTATCATTCCACCAAAGCCAACGCAATACACAAGAACACAAGACCTACATACATAATAAGAAAAACATTAGTGATAAATGTTACTGGTTTTTTAAAAAATAACTAGTACAAACTAGCAAGCAAAATTGATTTCCACGAGGAAAGAAAACTATCTACTGAGGAGTCATCAAATTGTAGGCTTGATAGCATCTCAAACTAAACTGGTGCTATGCTATTCTTAGCAAATGCCTCTCTCGACAATAACTGGTCCCCTCTCAGGAAAAACAACCTAAGCCCTCTCCAAACCTCTATATAACGCCTGACCAATAACACAATGGCCGAGTACTCTAAGATAATCGCCTTCAGGATCCTTTAATACAACAAGTTTTGACATGCATTGTACACAACAGTACCTATTTACTCTATTCCTCTCCGGGTGTGAGGAAGCTCAAGACGTGAAAATGCCAGGATCCTTCGGGAATAGAACAACCCTCTCATTAATGCGGCTACAACCTACGTATGCGCCCGCGCATGTTATACAAAGTTAAATATACCAATTCTCGGCTCACTAAAAACTCTGATAAAACTATATATAAAGTTGGGAAGGGAATCATATAAGTAGGCCCAAAGGCAACTTGGGTGGAGCTAATTTAGAAAATAATTCTAGGATCTCATCATCGAGGGTTATTAATCACAGAAGTAAAATACATCTAGATAGATTGTGTTAAGTGGGGTCCGATAAAATAGCTACTTAACACGTCCTATGATTTGAAAATCAAATTCACAATAGAATAAAGCGGTAAATCTAAGAAAAGTCCTAACGAACCTGTAGTCCAAGCTCCAAGTGCATCGGTACATCTACGTGAGCTTGGACTTTGGAATTTACATATAAATACACTACTAAGTAAAAGATTGACAATTTTATATGATGCATGATTGTGGTGTGTGCTCACATCAATAATAACATCACAACAAAGGATCATGTTAAACAGATCCACAACTAAACATATGGCACACAAAACGAGGCACACGCCACCAATAAACAAATAAATGAATAAAATAAGATAAATGAAGAAAAGAACAATACTAAAAATAATAAGGGGCAAGTTGTAACACCCCAAATTAGGTTCATGCTCGGGAAACAAACTGGAATGTCACTGGTTTTGGTTAGGTAGGCTAACCCGAACCCAACTCCTGCAGAACTACTCTCGGCGTCTTAAGGTAGAAGATGTCAATCACTATGCATGGATGAATCCACAAAAATAACCCTAACATGTTACTATATTGATGACACGTCAACCAATTCACATACCAAATAATTACGATGAAAATCAATGAGATTCGTAAAATAAGATGGACTGAGTTTCCCGCAAAAGTACAATTAAGGGCCACCCTGTCAAATCAACATGTATACATGTGTGTGTGTGTGTGTCTATATATATATATATATATATATATATATATATATATATATCATACATTTTCATTCACACAACTATCTAATCTGCTGTATAATCATTCTGTAGCTTAGGTCTCGACCCACCAGTGCATTCTATTCACATTTCTCATAAATTCTAGGTCTTGACTTACTTGTTGTACATATTCAATGTCTAAACATATTTATTAACATGTCATCGTTAGCAATCTTTCTATTGTAACATACATCATATCACACCACATCACCATGTATTGTATTTCATTATATCATCCTCAAAATATTAAACATGTTATCATCTGACAAACATGTATGCAAGAGACGTTACTACTCCTTTGTCCAGGCTGGCTCATTCTACTCATGATCATCACTTACATATATTATAAAAACATGTCAGTAACGAGGGTTACTGGTTCAAAAATATAACTAATATTAAACTGGCTATGAGAGTAAACTCTTATATGAAAGAAAGTATTTATATACTTCTCGTGAATTCTCTAAAGGGCACCTACTAAAGAGCCACTGGGCTACAGACCTGGTAGCATCCTAAACTTACTGCTCTATTGCTGCTGATGCCTCTCTCAGCCTTTCCTCATTTTCATTTTCTGGTCCCTCGGGACTACTAGTATATCCTAAGCCCTCTTCTTTCCTCCACAATTCTCCACGCCTTGACACGAAGACCGAGTACTCTCAGGTAATCACTTTTAGTACCCTTTGAACCACAAGTCTGGACATGCGCTGTACTAAACAGTACACATAAACGTCCATGTTTCTCCGGGTGTGAGGAAGTCAAAACGGGAGTTGTTAGGATCCCTCGGGGTTGGAAGAGCCTGTTCACAATCCAAAGCCTGCTTTGGCTAACACGTGCACCTGCTCATAATACGTGGGAGTCGGTTTCTCCCATCTCTCGTCTCAATAAAAACTCGATAAAATTACATATTGGTCTGGGAAGGGATTTATATAATAGGCTCGAAGGCAACTTATTGTGAATCTTGTTTTCGAAAACATACTCAAGGGATCTCATCTCGAGGGTTACTAATCCAGAAAACTGGTTAATTAAATGGCTCGGGTTAAATCGGATCCAATAAAATACCACTTAACTCATCCTACAAGTAATACAATAATACTCAATGGATTAGAGTGTAAAACAGAAAACGGCTCCTAAACGGACCTGGAAGAAGCTCCGAGCGTGTCCTCGTGCCTAGGCGGTGAGTTTCTACTCAACAAGACTAAATACTAACATCCAGTATAATGCATGAATGCTACACTACTCATCAATCCTTACAAGACAACATCTATTTACATGTAGTTAAATTCAAACTCTAATTCACTATTATCATCAGTTAACATGCATTTAAATTTAAACCAACACCTATTTACAATCATACCATTTGCATCATAATAAAATCATAAAACAATTTATTATCAAATAAAATCAGATAAAATTCTATACATAATTGCCAGTCACGCGATGCGATCACAAGGTTGTGATTGGCTCGAGTGAAGGATAGTGGGGGAGAGGGAAGGGAGAAAAAGAGAAGGGAGTTGGGTGTGGAGGATGGTGGCGACTAGATGGTGACGGCATCAAAGGTTTGGAATAAATAGGTGTCGGGGGGACAACGAGTGGTCGGGAAGAAGGTTAGGAGTCATCTCGTAAGGTGTTGAGGGAAGAAAACGAGTGGTCAGGGAGAAAAACAAGTGGTCGGAGAGAAAAACAAGTGGTCGGGGAGAAAAACGAGTAGTTGAAGAGAAAAATGAGTGCTCGTCTCATAATTAAAACTTTACTTGACTCTAACTCAAGAAAAATAATACTAATTCGTAATAATTCCAAAACAAATCCACAAAAACAGGGGAAAATCCCATAAAACATAATATACATCACAACATACCAATGACATGCTCTATAACTAATAACGCACCCAAACTTCTCGTAACGTGCCCTAATGCGTTATTCAGCCTAAAAATAATTCTATGATCTAATTAAAATAAATTAAAGAAAATATGGTGTACTCTTATATATTTTAATAACTCATTCAGCTGTTGTCTTACTGATGTTATCATCATATACTTGAGCACATATGACTTTTATGGTTCATAATAAAAGACCAGCTTCGACTCGGTACGCGTGTTCTAAAATTGACTCCACTAAAAATAATGATCAAACTGACCAGTTCAGACTATAAAACCCTAACTCGAGTTGTAAAACCCACGATTCGAGTTAGGGTTTTATGT
>JAURVB010014122.1:0-19229 GCA_033002965.1 Piper betle | reverse complement strand
GGTAGATCGTATCTTCGTCTTAAGACGCCGAGATTGGATCCGCACGAGTTAGGTTCGCGTTAGCCGACCTAACTGGGGCCTGTGACATGCCGGTTCGGTTCACTAGCGTGAACCGGATTTGGGGTGTTACACAGTTAACTGGGCTGGGTAGTTGGCGGGTTTGGACTAGTGGGCACGGACATAGATACAGACACAAACTGGACTGGACAGAACTTGATAGACACGAATTGGCAGGCGGACGCAAAGTGGCATGCCATGAAAATGCTAACGGCGGTGAGGCTATGGTTGCAACCATTCGGGAAAGATGGCCCAGGCGATGGGGAAAATGGTGGTGGTGGGGATTGACAAAGTCTGGCCACTGGCTAGCCAGTAAATGACTGAAAAGTAGGAAATTGTCGCTAGGAGTGGCAACGTCATCGACAACGATCTCGGCCATGCTAGGGTCTATCTCAAAATGTTGGCCTTGGTAAGGGGAATGTGTCTAGGGTTGTAGTCAACAGTGTATGATCGGCAAGTAGCCAAAAAATGGCCCAAAAGCAACTGAAACACTGTCGGGGAAGTGCGAGTCGCCGGCAGCAATTGAGGACACAATGTAGGTTGGGGCTAGTCTCAAATAAAAGATCTTGGTGAGGAGAATATGTCATAGTGGTTGGCCTTGCCAGAGGGAACTCTTTGGTGCCAAAAAATGGCTCAAAAGGCAGCGGCGGTTGAAACCTATGAGAAAGTGACATCGACGGTTACGACTAAGTTGGCACAGGAGTTGGTGGAGGGTCCCGGTCGATAGTCCGGTCAAGTAGTCGGAGGCATGTCGGAAGTGGTCCAAAGTAGTGGATGCTAGGGTTGAAAAATACTAAAAAATGTGGGAAAATCTCTTATATATATATATGGAAAACTTGGATCAAGACCGTCAAAAGTTAAAATTGACTCGAGGCACAAAAGTAACTCTATGGACAAAAATTGAGGTAAGAAATATAAATTGAACTCGAAACCCTCAACTCAATCGGATGAAGATTTGAGAGTTAAATCAAGATGGGCCTAAGGGCAATCTGGTAATCTTAAATCTCTATAATTTATGTAAATGAGGTACCCCAAAAATCCTAAACGAATACTAAATGTTGCAACAATTTAAATCTAGCCCTAAAACCCTCGGCTAACACAAGCAAAAAATTATATGCCTCGTGTATACACTAATAACTCATGTTTTGTTGTTACATAACTGAAGCTATCATCTATATATCGAGTACACCCAACCTCTATAATATGCTCATACAACTATTTGAGCCCCACACTAATGGTTTGAAAGCCAAACTGACTCAAGACTGAGTCGAACCAGGCAAAACAACAAGTGGGTAAAACCCTAACCCAAAATTGAGGTTTTATATTGATCGCCACCAGCAATGTCGCCTTACCCAACGGCGATTTCGCTCACTTTCCTGCCATTTTACGACCAGTCAACAATCGGACTTGGTCGATCACCACTGCCTTCACCTCCGCCTAGACCTCCTCTATTGATTGGGACTAGCGGAGACCCCTGCCTCGCCGCCATTGGTAATTTTCAGTGATAGGCAGTGCCAACAACTGTCAGGTCTATTTATTTGATTTGGTCTTGTCTCATATGTTTGGCTAAGCAATCGTAATAGTGTCTGTCTAGCCCGTGATCCTGTTCACCTTTTTGCATCCATGTTTATGTCCGTCCAGCCAACTCACCCACCAGTTTAATTAACCCAGACCAATTTGACTCGGCCCAACTCAGTTCGGTTCTGTCCAATTGACCCGATTCAACATAGTTGGCTAGGTCCCCTTTTTCTATCGTTTTTGAACTGTTTTTGATAATTTGACACTCCATAGATTAGTTTAGATGTATATTCATATTTTTTTAACATATATTAATGTTATGATTATTTTATTTATTTATTATTTATTATTTATTTATTATATATTTTATTTATTTATTCATTATCATTTATTTCTTATTATTTAAATAATTATTGTATGTGATGAATGCTTATATGATTATTTATTATTATTGATGATATATTTACTTATTAATATTAATCTTATTAATGTGTGTTAAATTTTATTTAATTAATTAATTATTTGTTTATTCACTTGCGTGTATGTTATTATTTATTTGTGTTTAATTATATATTTATGTATTTGATAGCTATACTATTATTATTCATGATTAATTGATATTAAATATTAATTAATTAATTAATTAATTAATCAAATTATTATTTATTTATTAATTTACTTGCGTATGTATTATTATTTGCTTGTGTTTAGCCGCATACTTATATTGTATAATAATTTCATTATTTTATGATTAGTGTATTAATTATTTTCATATATTTATTATTTTATCTATATTTCACAAGTTTATTCATTTATTATTTGTTTATCGCTTATCATGTTTTGAGTTACATGCCAAGTATTTAGTTGTTTATTTATTTGTTTCACATTATTCGTGATTGATTTAATGTTATTGTTGATATAAGTACACACTACAACTATATATTATATAGAGTTAATCTTTTAGTTAGCAGTGGGTTTCAATATAGATTAACCAGAATTGGATCGAACTCACATCCCTTATAGCAATCATCCTTGAGCTCGACCAGAAGGCTGTCACTAGGCCTTTGGAAAAAAAACAAAGAATGTCACTAGATTAAATTCATTTATTGTGGTTAACGTGTTTGAGAGAAACCACCTCTAACCCCCTTAGAACCCACATATGAACCCTAAAAGCCCACTTTCGAGGCCGAAATGAAGTCCAACCCATGGCTAAAACAAGCCCACATGAAAACTCTAACAAGTCGCCAAACCAGCTACCAGCCCTTAATCATGAATGCGATGATTGACCAGCACCGTTAGTCCGTTCGTCCATTACCACCTCCGATAAGAAGTTATTGGATATTTTTTTGTCCCTTCTTTATCAAAGCAACCTTGATTATTTTCATTTGTCCTTACATGTACACATACATAGGAACACTCGGCTCGGCCGAGGTTCAGTTCTCTGGGCAAACAGCAAGTGAGAAAATTCCTAACCCTTCATTTTAACTAGCGGAAATAATTTACCATGATTTAATAAATTAACGTTTCAAGTTACCATGAAAAAATGATAACCTTTTGATATTTCGTGATCCAATGCGTCCCCATTGACGTCTCCACCACGAGCCAAAACAGGTTCTGTAAAACCATTCAATCAAGAGCCCTTAGACATGGATCTAAGGGCCACTTTTCTCCTGCACTGGGTGCGCAAAGAGAAAATCGCCTGAGTCTCTAATAATTTACTGCATGGACATGGCGCTAGCCTTGGAAACTCTGTGGACACATAGGCTGATCTATGTACAGGTTTCTTGTCCACTGTAAAAATTTAAATAATTGATTGAATTGGATCTCTTAAAACTTTGAATCATAATCGATTCATAACTTATTTTGAATGAACCAAATTAATAAAAAAAGTATATATATATATATATAATATTTACTAAAGGTAATGAAATTAGAATAAAGAATAACACTGAAATAAATCTTTTCGTTAAATTATATATTTTATCATAAAATTTAAAGTTTAATTTCAAGCACACGGATTATGGAGTGAAAATGCAAGTAATATAAAGTATGTAAGTTGAATTTTTTAAATTTTTTTATGGATTACATCTTTATCAATTGTATAGTTATTATGCATTAAAACATAGTTTCATTATAAGAATTGTGATTTATGAATTGTTTACAAGTCAATCAAACTCGAATTGAATTGGATGATTCAAAGGTTAAATTCAACGATTCAATTTAAATAAATTTTTTAAACTTAAAATCTAATGAAATTGAATTAAATTGGCTAAACAACGGAGGAGTTCAAAATGATTTTGGTCATGTCTGCTGGCTATTTTTAGTTCTAAAATTTGTCTTATATTGGGCATATTACTTTATTTGGCCATTTTAAGTTGTTACTACCATTACACATAGGGTTGCGCGCGAGTCAATCTAGCTTGCAAGTTTTGGCGACTCGATTTGGCTTGACTCGAATTCAATTTATTTTAAGCTCGACTTGAAACTCAATCCTAAAAAAATAGACTCGACTTGATTACAATAGAGCAGGTTTCAAGTTATATAAATCTCGACTTAAAAAAGACCCAATTCAGGTTGATACTTGGTTCGAATAGACTTGATGTGTGATGTAAACTATTAGCGATTTTTTTCTTTAACAATACATGGATAATTTAATGTTAAATTGATAATTTGGCATACAAATAATTAAATCTAAATGATATAATAATTATTATATGATTATCAATTAAAGAAGATATCATTTATATATTTATAAAATAAAAAATTAAAAATATTAAATTATAGAGAATAAGCTAGATCTTCAAATTTATGATAATGAAAATTTAAATATAACCCTGCTTAATTTAAACTCGATCATGCTCAACTTAAAATTTACAATAAAATAATTTGACTTGAAACTATATAATTAAAAATTCGACTAATTTATCAAATAACGGGGTGATACGGGAATTAGATCTTCTAATGCGAGGAGCTCCTTCTCCTCCCCTTCTTGACCTGAAATGCCAGAAGGTCGGGTAGTCTATGATAACCTATAAACTCTGCTATACGACCCCTTTTCCCTTCTGGTATAGTGGCCTAAAGTCAAGGTTGCTATGGCTTGGTTGGTGCCTGGCCCTAATACACCTTTAGCAGATAGAAAATATCGATTAGTTTCGTGCAATCCAATCATGTATCGAGTGGACATATACATACAAACAAGAGCACTTTCTTAGTCATAAACACATGGCTACTAATGAACAGACAGCCACGAGACTCACTACTCACGGCCATGTTTTGCTACTAATGGACATACACCCACGAGACTCACAACTCGCGACCATGGTGGTAACCAAGACACCCCAACCATTGCAGCTCGAACTCATAGGCGAGACCTGGCCGCCACCTCGTGCTCGCCACTCTCCAGCAATGGCCGCTGCTTTCGGCCCTTTTGGGTTTTGGAAGGTGGAAACGAAACGGATGGAGTACCGTCGGCGATCTTCTTCGCCATTTCTCTGAGCTTCGCCTTCAATGGCTTCCCCGTCGACGTCATGGGCAAGTATTTCACGAACACAACCTTTTTGGGTGCCATGTAACGCGGCATGTTTTCCCTGCAGAATCCGATGATCTCTCCCTCCTTCACCTCTCCAGCGTCTGGCCGGAGGACTACGAAGGCGCACGGCGATTCGCCCCAGTAGTGGTGAGGCATCGCCACCACCGCCACCTCCGATACGGCCCGGTACCGGTAGATCACCGTCTCCACCTCTACGCTGCTAATGTTCTCCCCGCCGGAGATGATCACGTCCTTGGACCTGTCCTTGATCTCGACGTACCCATCTGGGTGGACGACGCCGACGTCCCCTGTCCACATCCAACCGCCGTGGAAGGCCTTGGAGGTGGCGGCGGCGTCCCTGAAGTAGCCCTTCATAAGGCTACTCCCCTTGAGGACCACCTCGCCAACCGTCTTCCCATCCCTCGGCACGCTCGCCATCGTCGCCGGATCTTTCACGTCGGCTCCGGCAAGCGTCAACACGCTCACCCCCTGCCGCGCCTTGTACCCGGCCCGGTCCGCCGCCGGCATCGAGTCCCAAGCCGCCCGCCACTCGCACACCAGCGCCGGCCCCGTCGCCTCCGTCATCCCGTACGCATGCGTGACCCGGAAGCCGACCTTCTCTATCCGCTCCAGCAGCGCCGCCGGGGGAGGGGCGCCGCCTGTGAGCATATGGACGGGGCGGGGGAGAGGGCGGCGCTCGGCAGGGGAGGCCTCGAGGAGGACCTTGAAGAGGAGGGGGACGCCGCACATGTGGGTGACGCCGTGCTCGACGATGGCGCCGTACATGGCGGCGGCGGTGGGGGAGCGGATGCAGACGTTGGTTCCGCCACGCGCGGCCATGCCCCAAGCGAAGGTCCAACCGTTGCAATGGAACATGGGAAGAGACCAGAGGTACACCGGCTCCGAGCCCACCTCCCATTGTAAGAGGAGGCTCATGGTGCTCAGATACACAGCTCGGTGACTGTATACGACGCCTTTCGGCGTCGCCGTCGTTCCCGAAGTGTAGTTGAGTGCAATTGGATCCAGTTCGTCGTCTACCACTGCCGGTTCATGCATGGGATCTCCGCTTTTGATTAAATCCTCGTACGCGAGCTCCCCCGATCGTGCTGATCCGGCCGGAGCAATATCCACGTCCTCGTCGATGGTGATGACAATTGGCGACGGCAGCCTCGGCGACTCGGTGACAAGCCGTTTGAGCGCCTCTTTAGCTAAAGTGATGAACTCGTAGTCGACGAAAAGGATCTTGGCCTCGGAGTGGCGGAGGATGGTGGCGACGGCGGCCGAGTCCAACCTGGTGTTGATGGTGTTGAGCACCGCGCCGGCCATCGGCACGGCGAAGTGCATCTCGTAGACGGCGGGCACGTTCGGGGCCAGCACCGACACGACGTCGTTCTTGGCCACATTGAGGGATCGGAGAGCCGAGGCAAGGCGGCGGGCGCGCTCGTGGGTCTGGCCCCAGGTGAAGGCCCTGCGCCCATAGACGACGGCCTTCCTATTGGAGTAGACGGCGGCGGCTCTCTCAAGGAAGGTGATGGGTGTTAGAGGGGCATAGTTGGCTTCACATTTGAACAACTGATCCATCTCTGCTCTTACAGTAGTATATCTATATGAAAAAGAGAAGCGAAGAGAACGTGAAATGAGGAGATGGAGGAGCAAGATAGTAGTAATAGAACTTTAGAAGGTGATGAGGAGTGAGGTGAAGGGACCAGTATTTATAGCGTAATTTTTGTGTTCGAGATGAGCGACGGTGCAGGTCAATTGCGCCGTACCTATACCTGCTGGTGCTTGCGTGTGTGTATATATATATATATATATATATATATATATGATAAACTTTTTATTAACAATATGATAAAAGTTTTTAAAAAAATTCAAATTAGGTGAGCTTTTTGACAAATTTCAGCAAGAGGATAAATTATTAATTTGTACATGAAATAAGAGAACATATAGGTGACCTAATGATAAATTTCAATTTAAAACATAATAAGTATGCACTAATTTTTTTAAAAAAATTACATATATACCACTTTTAGCGGTGTTGATCATTTAAACTTTTTATTTTATTTACGTACATTCATGCTAACTAAATAAAGATTTAATAAAATTAGGTTCGTTTTAGAAGAGTTGCAGGAGTATAAATTTGCCATGTATATATTAATCTTAACTTTAAAAAGCCAGAGCTCTGTTTTTCTTTTGAAAGACGAACTCTGTTTTCTCGGCCTCTCTTTGATGGGTCTAACTTTTTCCCCCAAGGCAAAGGGTCCACGTCCAACCCTTAGGAACTACTCCGTTCTTCGTTTTTCTTTTCAAAAAAAAAAAGAAAAGAAAAGAAAGTATTCCTGTTTGATTCTCTATCGGTCCATGTTAATATATTATTATTAATAGATATAGTTTTGGTGAAATTTAATTTATCAATTTCCTAGCTAGCTAGTTATTGTCTCACAAATCCTTAAAAATTTCAAGAACTACTGCATTAACGTAGTTATTTACTTTTTATTTTGTCGGTGAGATCCTTTAATTTAATTTAATATTTAATACTTACTAGGCTAAGATCTTATTTATAAGAGAGAATAAATTATACATTTTTAATTTAGGTTAACCATTTTAAAATAATGACTTAGGCCCATTACATTATATTTTGAACTGGGTCATTATAAATAGCATCAGAGTAACCTTCATGTTAGATGATGGGCTGGACTACGGACGTTGGCTAAAGTTGCCGATTACAGGCTACTACGGCTAACTAGGGTTGCTAATTGAGCGAGCCAGCTCGTGAGCATTTAGCGTTCGGCTCGGCTTGACTCGACTCGAAACTCGACATTTAAATGCTCGACTCGAACTCGACTCGAACTCGAATCTTACGAGCCGAGCTTGAGCAAGGTCGTGTTCGACTCGACTCGACTCGGTTATAACTCGAAATCGACTCGAACTCGACTCGACTCGACTCGTAGCTCGATTCGAACTCGACTCGATAAAATAATATAATAATATAGTCTTTATATTATATTATAATATAATATATATATATATATATATATGTAATATAATAACAAAGAAGCAAGATAGTTGAGATGGTAAGTATTCACCTTGATGACTTCAAGGTTGTGGGTTCAAACCACATTGGCCTCATTTTTTTTAAGTGAAGTACTTTTGACTTTTGACTTTTAATCGAGCTGGTTTCGAGCTAACGAACGAGCTGGCGAACGAGCTCATAAAAATTAAGCAGTTTAAGTATATTCGAGCTCGAGTCGAGCTCGAACACATAAAAGATATTCGAGTCGAACTCGAGCATGTATGTTCAAAACTCGTTCGATCTCGAGTCGAGTTCGAACGAGTTTCGAACTATTCGAGCCGAGCTCGAACACATGTCGAGCTCGGCTCGCTCGCTCAATTAGCACCCCTACGGCTAACAACAGGTCGACTGTAAGAATTTCGGAGATGAAATTTTTCTAAGGCAAGTGGATTGTAAGATCTTTCAATTTAGTCTAATATTTAATACCTACTAGGCTAAGATATTATTTATAAGTGGGAATGGACTGTAGATCTTTAACTTGGGTTAATAATTTTAAAAAAATTACTTAGACCCATCACGTTACACTTTGGGCTGAGTCATTATATTGTTCATCTTTCTTTTTTAGGCCTCAATGTTTACACGAGAAATAACCGTTACGACTTGGCCATGGTGATGGAATAAGATGGCTGATGGTGCATTTACATTTTATCTGTTTATGAATTTTAACACTAGAACTAATGTTAGTTAATCAGATGGATGATTGAACACGAGTACGTCGTTAGTTTGAATTGAGGAGCTGGCGAGAGTGCGAACGAGTAAATGAGAATATAAGACATGAAACGTGGGGCTCAAATATTAATGTTCATAGAAACATCTCCAAGGATTTTGCAACACAAAGACCGGCGGTCCCACAGGTTTTGACCTTAGCTTTTGTGGACGGGTATCTATTTCGCCTATTTTGATTTTTATCTTCATCTATTGTACTGGATACTCATATTAGTTTTTAAAAAATCCAACCATGATACATCTATTAAAATAATATAATTATTATTTTTCTGAATAAGATGATTGAATTATTTTTACCATCCAATTATCTTTATAATTCAATAGTTCGTATTTACTTGAATGGTTACACAATCTAAACTAATTTTTGTCATTTTTTACCTTTAAATTATAAATGACTATATCAACCAATATATAGTTCATCTTCAAGGGGGATTAAAATCGGGGCTCTTATCTAGGAAAGCAACTATAAATTTTCTTATTTTGATTTTTATGATAATATAATTCGACTTAAGTATATCAAATGAATAATTGGGACGGACGATTCCTAGTCAAACGTGCAGTCTAGTCCAGCAACACGCCAAAAGAAATCCCCAGTATTCACTATATATGCAGGTGTAAAATGAATTGATGGTCAGGCGAACATAGTCATGCATGTATGCATTGTCTTGTAATTGCTGTCTTTCTTTGTGGATCTTTAATTGATGCCAATTATAATAGCGAGCAATGCTAACAAAAGATAGTCAATTAATCGAATTAATTTGACCAATATTCCAGCACAGGAATAAAATAACCCAAAAGAAATACTGCACTTATTTTCCAAGTTTAAAGAATAATCTTTCATTTCAAATTATTAATTACATGTAAAATATGTTAGCGGAAGTTATGTATTTTTTATTAATGAAAAAAATAGTCGTGCTAATCGTGAACTATTCTTTTTTATATTTTTTTGGAAAGAAATTAAATAAATGTGCAACCACTTCAAGGTCATTCTACGTGGAGTCATCAAGAGGTCAATTTCGCTAGTTGTAAACGTTCATCAAGGTCAATTGTTTTTGTGATGAACGTGGGAAGTGTATCACGTGTAGAAGATAACATCAAGACTGCGAGAATTTTGCTCTCTAACCTAGCTATGTGCATATAGTATAGATTGATTCTAATTTTATTTTATTTTTAATTTTAAAAATAAATTTTAATGAAAATAAGAGATAAATTATAATAATTTAACATATTATTTTTATGTTATAATATTTTAATTAGTTGCCCTTCATCAAAATACTACCCTTGAAAATATAGTGTGTGACGAAATTTTTTTAATTTTTTTTATTTTTGAAGCATTATGGTACTATAAGATCCGTTGTGCTACCTTTTATAGTGAGATATACCATCAAACTAACAATTTGATTCAAGAACTTGCCATCAACCTCCTAGCCTAGAAAAATTATCTTTCACAATAAAGTCGACCGATTACGATGAAATTTTATTATAAATATTGTATGCAAACATGTACATCATTAATTAATTAAGATTTCATGCACCATTTTTAAGGTGTCGAGGCCACCACAAACGATAAGGTGAAATTAATTAAAATGATTAATTAGTTAATAATTAATAGTTTATTTTTTGTTAAGTTATATATTATTATAATAAAAATGGGAGGAAGAAGCAGCTCCCGTGATTGGGGAAATATTTGGGCGTACGTAGACCGCCACAATTTGCAAGCTTGTCGGGACATGGCCTGAATCACACTTGATTGGGGAAGGGGACATGAAAATGCGAGTAATGCAACGAACTGAACAGGTACGCACTACTGGGAAATCCTGTCGGCACATTGTGTGGAAGACATTGATTTCATAGCATAGGGTCTGTCCTAAAGCATTCGCATTGTTTTTCCCCAACGAAGCATTCAGATTTTGTCGCCAACTGAATCAGCTACAGTGTGTACACGATCGCATGCCCAAGTCAGTAGGGTCCTAATTTTGTGGTGAAGGCATCTCCAAGCGTGAAACCACTTCACATATCCTCTTTCTACAAGGGACATGAATAAGCGATTCAATAGGAAATCGATAATCATGCAAATCGTTAAATGCTTTTGGCAAAGCTCTATAATTTGTGGTCGTATGGAGCAGGAGACAATGTTTGTTGCGTTTCTAGGCTAAGTTCACGACAATATCTTTGGCCAATGTAAAAATTTGTGGCGCAGGGCTTAACAACTAAGAGTGGGCATTGGTTGGTCGACATCTGGTAAGGCATTATCTATGTCTGTCTAGTTAACTTCGATCAAAAAATTGGTCGTCTACTGTCAAAATTTTTCGGTCAAGTCAGTTACGGTCAAACGCGGTTAAAATTCAGTCAATATAAGAAATTATTTTCATCTCATATTTATTTTATTATTTAATTATTTTTTTATTAAAAAAATAATTTTTTTATCACAAACAACTAATATCTCATTTATATTATCGTTATCTCTTTTATTTTTCTTTCCTGTGCACAAGTTTGGTGATTGATGCCATGTCGGATGAGCAAGATATGCAGATTTCTCTCATGTCAATTAACATAAAAATTAAAATCATTTTTTAAAAAATATATTTCAATAAAGAAATATTATATTACAATGGGAAAATTTAAAAAATAATATTGATATAAAAATCTATGGATAGATGTGTCAAACAAACTCTCTATTAGAATTAAAAGTTTATTAATTATTCATCTTATTAGGGGCCTAAGTAAGAGATTGTAAAGAGTAAATTAGTTGAGTATGAAATGTTCGTCAAAGGACCCAACACGAACTGATTTGAAAAATTCTTTGGATGAACCAACTATTTTTTGTGTGGATGTAGTAAATGTACAATTTGACATATTATCATGGTCGAAATTAAACATGGTAAAATATCCTAATTTGAAAAAAATTGCTCAATATGTTTTACTCATTCTTATGTCAATTGTTTCCTCCAAATCAACATTTTGTATCGGAGAACAAACAATTGGCTCAACGAGGAATAATCTGAGTCCAAAAAACTTAAAGCTTTCATACGTGTCTAAAATTGCTTGAGGAGTTAATATGAATGTAATTCATATTTTATATCTATGTATTTTTTTATATATTTTTTAACGTGTGTTCTTTTATTGCTATGAGAAACAAATAAGTACATCATCAAATTTGTTTGGAACAATAAATATTAAAAATAAGAAGATATTGATGATTGTGTCAATAATGAGCATGCGAGAATATTATATTTAGTTTCTGTTCTTCTAATATTTGTAAAATATTTCTACAAGTAATTAATTTTTTTTATATTTTTCCATGTAGGTAACTATATTGGATGAAGAATCAACTATTAGAATATTTTGTCTTTAAAGTATATGCAATATTGGATTACATTTTGATGTTAAAGATTATTTTAAAGCATTTATACATCGATTATCTTTTATTTCACTTGGAAATGTATACGAGCTGAATTTTGAAATTGAGGGCATTCTACCTATATAGTAAGTGGTTTGACATGATTATTGATTTGAACGTAATGTTCTAAATTCCTAAATATTAGGATGACTTTTATCTTTTTCTATAAAAAATATATAAGTTATTTTGAGTTATTTTAGATATTAAATATCAATTTTATGTATAAACTTAATTAATTTTAATGTATATCATGATTTGAAATTTTAATAGAATATAATATTAACTTCACAAATGTTGAAGACATTATGTTATTTATATAAAATATCAAACACTCGGTCGATCATTCGGTCGGACAAAAAAATATCAATATTTAATTTGTTTTTATTCAGTCAGTCAAATTCAAACTCATGCTTCGGACTTCGATTGGACTCGATAATTCGGACATCCACCCCCACCGAATTTGACTGACCGAATTCGACCGAATAAAAATAAACTAAATATGAACAATTCTTTATTCGACTCAATGATCGACCGAGTGTCTGATATTTTATATCAATAACATAATATCTTCAACATTTATAACGTTAATATTATGTTCTATGAAAATTTCAAATTATGATATATATTAAAATTAATTAAGTTCATACATAAAATTGATATTTAATATCTAAAATAACCCAAAATGACTTACATAGGAAAAAGGTAAAAGGCATCCTCATATTTTAGAATTTCGAACACTACATTTAAATCAACAATCATATCAAACCACTTACTGTATAGGTAGAATGCCCTCAATTTCAAAATTCAGCTCGCATACATTTCCAAGTCAAATAAAAGATAATTGATGTATAAATGCTTTAAAATAATCTTTGACATCAAAATATAATCCAATATTTAATATACTTCAAAGACAAAATATTCTAATAGTTGATTCTTCATCAATATCTTAGTTTTTTAAATATTCATTGTTCCAAACAAATTTGATGATGAACTTATTTGTTTTTCATAGCAAGAGAAGAACATATGTTAAAAAATATATCAAAAATAAAAAATACATTGCTATAAGATATGAATTATCTTCATATTAACTCCTCGAGCAATTTTAGACATGTATCAAAACTTAAGTATTTTTTAACTCAAATTATTTCTAGTTGAGCCAATTATTTGTTCTCTAATACTAAATACTGATTCAGAAGGAACAATTGACATAGGAACGACTAAAACATATTGAGTAATTTTTCTCAAATTATAATATTTTACTATATTCAATCTCCACTACGATAATATATCAAATTGCTCATCTATTACATCTACAAAAAGAATAGTTAGTTCATGTAAATAATTTTTCCAATCAATTCATATTGGCTCCTTTAATGAACATTCCATACTTAACTTATTTACTCCTTACAATCTCTTACTTAAGCCTCCAATAAAACGAATAATTGATAAACTTTTAATTCTAATAGAGAGCTTGTTTGACACACATCTACCCATAGATTTTTATATCAATCCTATTTTTTAAATTTTCCCAATGTAATATAATATTACTTTATTAAAAAATATTTTTTAAAAATGATTTTAATGTTTATGTTAATTTACATAAGAAAAATCCACATATCTTGCTCATCCGACATGGCATGAATCACTGAACCTGCACTCAGGAAAGAAAAATAAAAGAGATAATGAAATATAAATGAGATATTAGTTGTTTGTGAAAAAAATAATTTTTTAATAAAAAATAATTAGATAATAAAATAAATATGAGATAAAAATAATTTCCTATGATGACCGAATTTTGATTGTGTTCGATCGTAACTGAGTTGACCGAAAAATTTTAACTATGGACAACCAATTTTTTGATTGAGGTTAAGTGGACGGACATGGACAATGCCTTGTCCGATGTGCCACCGACTGACCCCCATCCCGACTTTTTGAAGTCTCTCTAACAGTAGATGGGTGTTTGAACTGCATCCAAGCATCTCACATTAAATTTTATATATATATATATATATATATATATATATATATATATATATATATATATACACTACGCCTTCTATTTAGAGCTAGTAAGTCCTTTCATCTTAATTATTAAGGTAATTATATTAAAAATTAATTTTAAAATAGTTTTAAGCTAGTGCATGTTTACAAAAAACTAAGAGTAGTCACATTGACATTTATAAAAGAAAAAAATTTGTAAACGTACCTGTAAATTATTTATCAAATTTCTGAAGTGCTACATTATCTATGAGCACTACTCTAGATTTGATATTACAAAAAATATCCTCTTAATAAACTTTAGATGTCACATTCCCCTTGATTTAATGTTCCTTAGTCTCGTGAGTGAATCCGAACTAGCTAGTGCTCTTCAAATGGTCGTTTGTTCAATTTTGAACCGAACCGAAGTGGTTAGACGAGGGCCCAGAATTAATTAGTAAATAGAAAATGTGCAGTCCCACTGAGATTTGTTTAAACCCCCTAAGGTGTTTATTTTTTGTTAAACAAATCTTATTTGATAACCATCTCTATGTCTAAGACCAGCGACTTTGATAATACAAATAATTTGCAGTGGAACCGAGTGTGGGTGGTGAGTCTCGTCAAAGGCTAGTCATTTTACGCTGGAAAAAAGAAAGCTGGTCGTTTAGGAAAGGGGAAATTAGGGCCATCCTGCAGACCCAAGGCCCATCTCCGAAAATTATTGATCTATACCAAATGAACAGATCCTGGTCATGGAATTGATTGATAAATCTTTGTGCGGTTGATGTGTTTTATTTGTGTCCACTCAAGTTAATATAAGCTTTTGTATTACAAAGATGATATTGGACATTGACGAGATAATTTGTCTAATTTGAAAAATAATAATCAAGTGGGAGTGACTTCTTAGGTTATATATATATACAAACCAGCTGAAAGCAAATCTCTCTTCGTAATTGTAGTACGTACAAGGTATACTTGTATTAATATCAATAACTCCCGACTTTATGGGAGGCTACCTGTTGAGTTTACCTCACCCATTCGCATTGAAAAAACTTAATTGATAGTTTTCGATTTTTCGGTTATCGCACTAATGGTTAGCATTTCATAAGTGTGATTTCGTCCTTTGCTATAGAAGTTTAATGAGTTGACCTCTAGAATTCTATTCATATTCTTCTATATAAAGGAGAATTCTGATATTACAGTAGAAAATCCTCTCGAGAGCTTTTGAGTACATTTGGCTTATACAGGGAGAGTTTGGAGAAGTTTTCATCATCTCAAGTATCTTTTGAGGTTGATCCAATTATCTTTTGAGGTGTATGTTAGTTTTTTCAATTTCTCATATATTGCATTCTTAAGAATTGTATTTTTAGATTTTATTATTGGTCTAATTTAGGTTAGGAGAGGTTTTTTTCGATACTTGATTGTAAGAGATTTCTTAATCAAAGTTGATCGAGTAGGTTGGTTTTCTTTTCTCTAAATTGGGAGGAAAGTTTCCATCCATTTTTTTGGGTATTTTATTCATCTTATATTTGTTCTCATTTCATCTTGAGGGGAAATATTTTGTGGGTTATTTCTGCTAAAGCGTCTATTTCCCAACACTACCAAATTATATCCTTTATATAATTATAATTTCCTATAATAAAATAAATAGTACCTTTATATATATATATATATATATATATATATATATATATATATATATGAGGAGGCATTTGTTGTACTGCAGCACAGCCAAGATGGCTGTGCTGCAGTGTTTCAGTCGTTGTATCAAATCCAACGGCTGAAACATGCCCCCATAAAAAATAAAAAAACAATTTGGAGCGGCGCCGCCGCCGGCCGACGCGACACCACCCCCTGCCCTGCCCGTCGCCGGCCTGTCGGGGGCAGCGACGTGAACGCCGGGCAACGGGGCGGCGGATCTAGCCGCCCCGCGTCTTCCCCTGCCGGCCCGCCGCCCCGCCGCCGGGCGACACCACCGCCGCGCGACGCCCCCGCCCGCCACCCCATCCCCCACCCGCCTCCCCGCCGCGCGACGCCCCCCGACCCTCGTCCCCCGTCCCCCGCCCGCCACCCCGCCGCGCCCCCTTGGCCTCCGCCAGCCACCTCGCCGCGCCGCGCCACCCGTCCCCTGTCGCCGGCGCCCCCCCCCGGCCGTCGCCGTGGCCGGCAGACTTCCCGCCCGCCTCGCCGTCGCTGCTGCGGCGGCGCCCCCCCCCTTTTTTTAGATCTTGGCCGTTGGATGCTAATCCAACGGCCAAGATTGTACTGTAGCACAGCCAAGATGGCTGTGCTGCAGGATACTTTTATCCTATATATATGAGCTTATGTGAGCTACTCTTTTATTTGAAGCAATTTGGTAGGCCTCTCTACTCAAAATTTAAATATATAAACAGAAAATAAATAATAAAGATAATTATAAATTTTCAACTCAATGTACTATTTTTAACTATTTCATTTTAATTATCGAAGTAATTGAATTAAAATTTAGTTTTAAAATATCTATTAACTAGTATATTTTTTAATAAAAATCTAAAAGTAGGGCATATTATGTACTATTTTTAACTATTTCATTTTAATTATCGAAGTAATTGAATTAAAATTTAGTTTTAAAATATCTATTAACTAGTATATTTTTTAATAAAAATCTAAAAGTAGGGCATATTGATAGGGAAAAAAAAGATAAAATTTTATCACCCTCTTACTTATGCACTATATATTTCATACATATAAATTGTATTTTATGGGACCCACTAAAAATAATCCAAATTAAATACATAACTCATATAAAACATATGAGATGTAGTTCACTTTAATTTTTCTTTAACTTTATTATTGTCTTTATTTTTGTCACTGTCCTCATCGTTATCTACTCTTTGTCCTAACCTTATATATGACAATTTCACATTGCAAAACTATGAGAAATCAGTTTATTTTTCACACTGCATTTGATCCTGATTGATTCGTGTTGAACCTTTTCTACAAAGGCTATTCGAAACCTTTCTATGTTTACCGTCCACAATGGGAGCAATAGGAGAAAATATTTCACATATTGCGATGAACAATTTCTCTTAGCTCATTCCCTTGAGAAGGACAGGAAGGTTGTGGCCACTAGTGAATAGCTGAATCTCTTTTTCAAATGTTACAACAATTACTTATGTACCTTTTAACAAGGGTGCAATTATGACTATACGAACGATAAGAATATCATAATTTCCAATACGAATGGAAAACTCAGTTACTCACAACAGATTGCTTTCATATTTAAAAGATTGATCGTGACAAGATAAAAAGTGATCTTAATTAAATATCTTTTAGTTGAACACCTCTCTTTTATGGAAGGGTGGATATAACACGAGATGATCTTAAATTCATCATCTTTATTATTATTATCATCATCATCATCATCGTACATACACACATACATGCCACTATAATTGTTGCTAATGCACTATGAGATGATTATTTAACTGAGTTGTCGACAAGGAGTGAAATCAGCTTGCTTTCTTCATAAAGTCGAATTACAATACTGTGACAATTTATTCAAATTGCTTCGAAAAAAATAACAAATTAGTAAAATTGATCAAAATGCTAGAGAGGGATATCGTATTTTATAAGCTGATCATCACATGATTAGTTTCAAAGATTCGAATCTCGCTTGTTAAATGCTTGTCATTAATCCACGTGTAATAACAAAATAAATATCTATGAAAATACCAAATATAGGCACCTCAAAAAATCTTCTATCCTGCCTCTCCATGATTATAAGTTTTTATAGGAACCAACTCCCCCATTTTTATTTCATTCATTGCCAAATGTTAATAATTAGTCATTTTATCCATGTTTTTTAACCTAATTAATAAACTAATAAAAAATCAAGCCCTGATTAAGAATAGGACACTTAGGCCCATTACGTTGCACTTTGAACCGGGTCGTTACAAATGGTATCAGAGCCAACCTGGTTCCTTGTTAGATGTTGGGCTGGATTAGAAACGTTGGCTAGGCTGCTGGTCACGGGCCAGAAAGGTCATGGGCTGGGGCTAGCAACGGGCCAAGAATAGGCATTTCGGGGACGAAATTCCCTAAGGTGGGTGGATTGTGAGATCCCTCAACTTAGTCCCACATCTAATACCTACTGGGAGAAGATCCTATTTATAAGTGGGAATGAACTATAGATCTTTAACTTCCGGGGTACCCATTTTAAAGAAATGACTTAGCCCATTACGTTGCACTTTGGGCTGGGTCGTTACAATTGGTGAGAGGCGTAAGCCACCACCTTACCATCTTGCATAAGGACACATCCTAACCCCACTAGAGATGCATCACTGAAGACCACGAATCCTTAATTGCCATTTGGTATAGTCAAACTGGTGCAGTAGTTAAACTCTTCTTCAAAGATTCGAAACTCTCCTCACACTTATTACTCCATTCGAACTTGACTCCCTTGCGTGTAAGCTTAGTCATTGGCGATGCCACCAAGGAGAAATCTTTAATGAACTTCCGATAGTAACCTGTGAGCTGACTTGTGGGTTGTGGCCAATCAGTAACTGCTCTCACTTTTAATGGATCCACTGAGACTCCCGCCTTTGAGACAACATGTCCTAAGAATTTCACCTCCTCCAACCTAGAAGTCACACTTTGATAACTTGGCAAACAATTGATTCTCCCTCAAAACTTGAAGAGCAATGGACAAGTGTTTCCCATGATCCTCCTCATTATTTGAATAGACCAGAATGTCATCCACAAACACAATAATAAATTTAAGTATTCGTGGAACACCGTGTTCATAAGTGACATAAAGGCCATTGGTGCATTTGTCAGACCAAAAGGCATAACCAGAAACTCATAATGCCCATATTGTAAAACCCACGATTCGAGTTAGGGTTTTATATTCAGAACCGGTCGGGTCGACCGTTATTTTTTTCGAGTTGAGTCAGTTTCAAGACACGTGT
>JAURVB010014121.1:0-35198 GCA_033002965.1 Piper betle | reverse complement strand
TCCTCTGTAACAGTTCTGGTCCAGGTTGAGAGTAAACCGGATTGGGGTGTTACATTATATCTATGTTTTTTTTATATATTTTTTAACGTGTGTTCTTTTATTGCTATGAGAAACAAATAAGTACATCATCAAATTTGTTTGGAACAATAAATATTAAAAATAAGAAGATATTGATGATTGTGTCAATAATGAGCATGCGAGAATATTATATTTAGTTTCTGTTCTTCTAATATTTGTAAAATATTTCTACAAGTAATTAATTTTTTTATATTTTTCCATGTAGGTAACTACATTGGATGAAGAATCAACTACTAGAATAATTTGTCTTTGAAGTATATGCAATATTGGATTACATTTTGATGTCAAAGATTATTTTAAAGCATTTATACATCAATTATCTTTTATTTGACTTGGAAATGTATGCGAGCTGAATTTTGAAATTGAGGGCATTCTACCTATATAGTAAGTGGTTTGACATGATTATTGATTTGAACGTAATGTTCTAAATTCCTAAATATTAGGATGACTTTTATCTTTTTCTATATAAGTTATTTTGAGTTATTTTAGATATTAAATATCAATTTTATGTATAAACTTAATTAATTTTAATGTATATCATGATTTGAAATTTTAATAGAATATAATATTAACTTCACAAATGTTGAAGACATTATGTTATTTATATAAAATATCAAACACTCGGTCGATCATTCGGTCGGACAAAAAAATATCAATATTTAATTTGTTTTTATTCAGTCAGTCAAATTCAAACTCATGCTTCGGACTTCGATTGGACTCGATAATTCGGACATCCACCCCCACCGAATTTGACTGACCGAATTCGACCGAATAAAAATAAACTAAATATGAACAATTCTTTATTCGACTCAATGATCGACCGAGTGTCTGATATTTTATATCAATAACATAATATCTTCAACATTTATAACGTTAATATTATGTTCTATGAAAATTTCAAATTATGATATATATTAAAATTAATTAAGTTCATACATAAAATTGATATTTAATATCTAAAATAACCCAAAATGACTTACATAGGAAAAAGGTAAAAGGCATCCTCATATTTTAGAATTTCGAACACTACATTTAAATCAACAATCATATCAAACCACTTACTGTATAGGTAGAATGCCCTCAATTTCAAAATTCAGCTCGCATACATTTCCAAGTCAAATAAAAGATAATTGATGTATAAATGCTTTAAAATAATCTTTGACATCAAAATATAATCCAATATTTAATATACTTCAAAGACAAAATATTCTAATAGTTGATTCTTCATCAATATCTTAGTTTTTTAAATATTCATTGTTCCAAACAAATTTGATGATGAACTTATTTGTTTTTCATAGCAAGAGAAGAACATATGTTAAAAAATATATCAAAAATAAAAAATACATTGCTATAAGATATGAATTATCTTCATATTAACTCCTCGAGCAATTTTATCAAAACTTAAGTATTTTTTAACTCAAATTATTTCTAGTTGAGCCAATTATTTGTTCTCTAATACTAAATACTGATTCAGAAGGAACAATTGACATAGGAACGACTAAAACATATTGAGTAATTTTTCTCAAATTATAATATTTTACTATATTCAATCTCCACTACGATAATATATCAAATTGCTCATCTATTACATCTACAAAAAGAATAGTTAGTTCATGTAAATAATTTTTCCAATCAGTTCATATTGGCTCCTTTAATGAACATTCCATACTTAACTTATTTACTCCTTACAATCTCTTACTTAAGCCTCCAATAAAACGAATAATTGATAAACTTTTAATTCTAATAGAGAGCTTGTTTGACACACATCTACCCATAGATTTTTATATCAATCCTATTTTTTAAATTTTCCCAATGTAATATAATATTACTTTATTAAAATATTTTTTAAAAAATGATTTTAATGTTTATGTTAATTGACATAAGAAAAATCCACATATCTTGCTCATCCGACATGGCATGAATCACTTAACCTGCACTCAGGAAAGAAAAATAAAAGAAATAATGAAATATAAATGAGATATTAGTTGTTTGTAAAAAAAAAATTTTAATAAAAAATAATTAGATAATAAAATAAATATGAAATAAAAATAATTTCCTATGATGACCGAATTTTGATTGTGTTCGATCGTAACCGAGTTGACCGAAAAATTTTAACTGTGGACAACTAATTATTTGATTGAGGTTAAGTAGACACGGACCACGCCTTCTATTTAGAGCTAGTAAGTCCTTTCATCTTAATTATTAAGGTAATTATATTAAAAATTAATTTTAAAATAGTTTTAAGCTGGTGCATGTTTACAAAAAACTAAGAGTAGGCACATTGACATTTATAAAAGAAAAAATTTGTAAACGTACCTGTAAATTATTTATCTAATTTCTGAAGTGCTACATTATCTATGAGTACTACTCTAGATTTGATATTACAAAAAATATCCTCTTAATAAACTTTAGATGTCACATTCCCCTTGATTTAATGTTCCTTAGTCTCGTGAGTGAATCCGAACTAGCTAGTGCTCTTCAAATGGTCGTTTGTTCAATTTTGAACCGAACCGAAGTGGTAAGACGAGGGCCCAGAATTAATTAGTAAATAGAAAATGTGCAGTCCCACTGAGATTTGTTTAAACCACCCAAGGTCTTTTTTTTGTTAAAACAAATCTTATTTGATAACCATCTTTATGTCTAAGACCAGCGACTTTGATAATACAAATAATTTGCAGTGGAACCGAGTGTGGGTGGTGAGTCTCCTCAAAGGTCTAGTCATTTTACGCCGGAAAAAAAGAAAGCTGGTCGTTTTGGAAAGGGGCAATTAGGGCCATCCTGCAGACCCAAGGCCCATCTCCGAAAATTATCGATCTATACCAAATGAACAGATCCTGGTCATGGAATTGATTGATAAATCTTTGTGCGGTTGATGTGTTTTATTTGTGTCCACTCAAGTTAATATAAGCTTTTGTATTACAAAGATGATATTGGACATTGACGAGATAATTTTGTATAATTTGAAAAATAATAATCAAGTGGGAGTGACTCTCTTAGGTTATATATATATACAAACCAGCTGAAAGCCAATCCCTCTTCGTAATTGTAGTACGTACAGGATATACTTGTTGTATTAATATCAATAACACCCGACTTTATGGGAGGCTACCTGTTGAGTTTCCCTCACCCATTCGTATTGAAAAAACTCAATTGTTAGTTTTTGGTTTTTTGGTTATTGCAATAATGGTTAGCATTTCATATACCGAAGTGTGATTTTATCCTTTGCTATAGAAGTTTAATGAGTTGGCTTCTAGAATTCTACTTCATATTCTTCTATATAAAGGAGAATTCTGATGTTAGAGCAAAACATCATCTCGAGAGCTTTTTGAGCACATTTGGTTCATACGGGGAGAGTTTGGAGAAGTTTTCATCATCTCAAGTTGAAGTAGGGGTCATCATCTAGGGTGGGAGGTTGATCCAATTATCTTTAAAGTGTATGTTGGTTTTCTCAATTTTTCATATATTGTATTCTCAAGAATTGTATTTTCAGATCTTTGATTTGGATTAGGAGAGGTTTTTTAGATACTTGATTGTAAGAGATTTTTTAATTAAAGTTGATCGAGTAGGTTGGTTTTCTTTTCTCTAAATTGGGAGGAAAGTTTCCATCCTTTTTTTCGGTATCTCCTATTTATATTATATTTGGTCTCATTTTATTTTGAAATGAAATATTTTATGGGTTGTTTCCGCTGAAGCGTCTATTTCCCAATACTACCAAATTATATCCTTTATATAATTATAATTTCCTATAATAAAATAAATAATACCTTTATATATATATATATATATATATATATATATATGAGCTACAGCTTATGTGAGCTACTCTTATATATATATATATATATATATATATATATATATATATATATATATATGAGCTACAGCTTATGTGAGCTACTCTTTTATTTGAAGCAATTTGGTAGGCCTCACTGCTCAAAATTTAAATATATAAACAGAAAATAAATAATAAAGATAATTGTAAATTTTCAACTCAATGTATTATTTTTAACTATTTCATTTTAATTATTAAAGTAATTAATTTAAAAATTAGTTTCAAAATATCTATTAACTAGTATATTTTTTAATAAAAATCTAAAAGTAGGGCATATTGATAGGGAAAATAAAATAAAATTTTATCACCCTCTTACTTGTGCACCATATTTTTCATACATGTAAATTGTATTTTATGGGACCCACTAAAAATAATCTAAATTAAATACATAACTCATATAAAACATATGAGATGTAGTTCGCTTTAATTTTTCTTTAACTTTATTATTGTCTTTATTTTTGTCAGTGTCCTCATCGTCTAACCTTATATATGACAATTTCACATTGCGTCTAACCTTATATATGACAATTTCACATTGCAAAACTATGAGAAGTCGTTATTTTTCACACTGCATTTGATCTTGATTGATTCGTGTTGAACCTTTCCTTTCTATGTTTACCGTCCACAATGGTAGCAATAGGAGAAAATATTTCACATATTGCGATGAACAATTTCTCATGATTAACATACAGAAAAGCTCAGGAAGGTTGTGGCCACTAGTGAATAGCTGAATCTCTCTTTTTCAAATGTTACAACAATTAGTAATGAATCTTTTAACAAGGGTGCAATTATGACTATACGAGCGATGAGAATATCATAATTTCCGATACGAATGGAAAACTCAATTACAATCACAACAGATTGCTTTCATATTTAAAAGATTGATCGTGACAAGATAAAAAGTGATCTTAATTAAATATCTTTTAGTTGAACACCTCTCTTTTATGGAAAGGTGGGTATAACTAGAGATGTTCTTAAATTCATCATCTTTATTATTATTATCATCATCATCGTACATACACACATACATGCCACTATAATTGTTGCTAATGCATTATGAAATGATTATTTGACAAGGAGTGAAATCATCTTGCTTTCTTCATAAAGTCTAATTACAATACTGTGACAATTTATTCAAATTGCTTCAAAAAAAATAACAAATTAGTAAAATTGATCAAAATGCTAGAGGGATATCATATTTTATAAGCTGATCATCACATGATTAGTATCAAAGATTTGAATCTTGCTCTTGATAAATGCTTGCCATTAATCCACGTGTAATAACAAAATAAATATCTATGAAAATACCAAATATAGGCACCTCACAAAATCTTCTATCCTGCCTGTCCATGATTATAAGTTTTTATCTGAAAGGAACCAACTCCCCCATTTTTATTTCATTCATTGCCAAATGTTAATAATTAGTCATTTTATCCTTGTTTTTTAACCTAATTAATAAACTAATAAACTCTTATCTAGAAAGGGCTATCAAAAATAAGCCCCGATTAAGAATAGGACATTTAGCTATATAAAATACAACAAAAATAAAAATAACAAATTAGAATGTTATAACTTCTCTCCTCATTAAATGATTGTTTCTCTCAAAAATCAAAGCACAGGACCTGTTATTGATGCGAACTATTATATGCAAAACTTCTACAAAATAATAGAATTTACACATGTATGCTTCTAGGAAGCTACTTGGATAAAAATTTGGCTTCATGTTCATTAGTCATTCCCTTTAAGAAAAATTCTTGCGGCGTTTTCCCCCTATTAAGAATAGGACATTTAGCTATATAAAATACAACAAAAATAAAAATAACAAATTAGAATGTTATAACTTCTCTCCTCATTAAATGATTGTTTCTCTCAAAAATCAAAGCACAGGACATGTTATTGATGCGAACTATTATATGCAAAACTTCTACAAAATAATAGAATTTACACATGTATGCTTCTAGGAAGCTACTTGGATAAAAATTTGGCTTCATGTTCATTAGTCATTCCCTTTAAGATATATATATATATATATATATATATATATATATATATATATAGTTTATTTGAGCCGAGGCTGACCCAAATTTAACGAAAAAAAAATCGTACCTCCTTCTCTACTGAGCCAAATGGTCAGATCTGGCCGCATGACCAATTTTAAAGAAAATAAGAAAATTGATAATGATGCTCACTAAATTCTCATTTTTTCTAACCAAATGCTTGGAATTTTCTTTTAAAACTTTCTCACATCTACTTTCTTTCGTTTTCTCACTGTCCAAACATACGAAAACATATATTTTGTGATGCGAGGGAGCCTAGGTGTTTTTTTTGTTCTCTTTATTTCTTTCAACACATGCCAAAAATTTTAATTTTTCACAGGATCTCTTCATAACTTATTGGGGTTCCAAATTGAAAAATTCAAACAATCGTGCATTTATATATGGGTCTATGGGACATCCCGAACATCAATCATCAAACAAGAAATTATAGCAAATCAAGTTAAATAACCGCGCTAAAACTCATTTATTGCGCGTATGTTTGCTGATTAATTTTTCATCTGTAAAAGCAACCTCTGTATGTGGGAGTCAAATAATCGGGGCCGGTGTTGTCTCGGTACATTTGTGGAGTCCATGAGACAGGCACCAAGCAAAGCCCTCTGTTCGTCAAGCCATGCAACCTCACCTCTGCATTGATGATCTCTTTTCTCTCCAATCCTCCCCATCCACAAGGGTCCTGGCCGAAGTAAATAGTGCACCTCATAAGTCTCATATATAAGTCCAAACTAAATTATGTAAATAATTTTTACATATATTGCGTATATATATTCTCATCAATTGTCCTCAATATTAGATATTAAACCAGCCTTACCTTGATAATTCCCGCCTTCATGTAGGGATTACTTAATAGCTGCATGAGATTATGAGAGGAAACCAAGTTATTTATTTACTCTTGTCATCATATTGCTAAAACGTTGAAGCTCAATATATACTGGTCATGGTGATTGTAAATTTCTTGCCTGGACTTGCTCGTGTAGATACTTAATGCACCCGATTGCCTCGTGTAGCACAGAAGCGGTATCCGTCTGAACAGATAAGTGCACTTCGTAAGCATATGGTTTTTTTTCTTTTATTAATCACGCTGGTTTAATAGATTATACTTCTATTTATTAAGCTAGTTAATCATATTGCAATTATACTATACTGCGAAAAATATATAGTTATGTATGTTACCTTTCCAAATGGTGACACAATTTGCTGAAGCGCCGTAATTCTTTCTCCCACTTTAGCTTTAGGAATCCGTGTCTGCAATTATTTGGGAATAATTTCATATATTACATTTACAAATTGCTAACTTTTATCAAAGTCAAATTTTTAGGAAAATGTTGTCGATTAAATTTTGACATAATAGTCACAATATTATCACCGACAGTTGTAAACAAAAAAAATTAAAGGCATCGACGAATGGTCCGCTCCATAACTATTATTCTTTATTAAACAGAATGTGTATGTAATGACAAGAAGTATTTGAACCTCTGTAGATGCATATTGCTTCAAATAAAATCATAAATCAAGATGTATGATATTATGATATGGCAACTGCCAGACCTTAGGAGACGATGCTGTAGAACCATCACTCTTGGACTTCTTGCAGCTAGAGTCTGAACCATCTTCAGATAATTTCCTTTTCTTTGCTTCACCGCCCAATCCTCCTCTTACAGTCCTCTTTACCTGCTTTAAATTATATACATGTTTCACAGGTTCATGTCATAAGAATTGAATGGATTAATATGCAGTATAATTAACTAATGAACTCACTGGGGAAACATCCGGCAACATCTTCTTGCTTACATCTTGTGGCACCTGACCTTTCGTAGCGAGAATGTTAGTACAAGATTGCCAGCTTGCCTGTTTCACACATCCCATTTGGGGGATGTGGTGATCTGGGTAGTGCATGGCAATATGTGGCGCATAACTGGGGGCTTCTGAAAGCCCACGAATGCCATACCTCTGATCTCCTAGAGATGAATTTTTAAGACCAATAATATTGTTGTACCCAAAATCATTATTTCTTTCATTTTGAATCAATGAAGAATACTGTGAACCGCCTATGTCTGCTTCCTGGATGATCTCACTGTCCTCCAGACCTTGCCCATAACATGGATAATGGATGGGATTAACATTATTTCCGCTGTGATCGATGTTTCCACCACCCAAATATAGAGGGGTATGTGGGTCTTGCTTAGCTAGTGGCATTCCAGAATCCAAGTACCGATTGTTTGTTGAATTTGATGCAATATGGCGATCAAGATAAGGTTCATGTGTTGGAGTGGACCAGATCTTTAACATGCCAGGCAAGTTGTTAAATCTTGCTGGATCTTCAAAGTCATTTAATTGTTTATCTTTGGCGTGGCCGACGGAAGTGGAGCTTGTGTATTCCCAATCCGCTCCTTTCAAGCACTCCGTTTGGCGTTCAAACTGCTCATGAGAACTGGTTAAGCTTTTAGAAGACAGCGAGGAAAGTAAGTTCTCGCATATGTCTTGCCCATTCTTATTGCTCCCAACAGTGCAACTTGATCTGCTGTAAACAAAAATCAAACACGAAATAATAATAATAATAATTAATGCATGTTTAACCTTAATAAGTTGTAAATATGTGTAATTACTTTTGTTATATACCAAGTGCATGCATGGAATTATAAACACTAGGTAGCTAGTTCTACACTATAGTGTACGCTATGAAAAAGGAGCAAGATTATTCTTACTATTATACATGAAGTTTTATGGTGCATGCTTCCTTTTATCACCCATGCTTCTGATAATAATCAATCATGCATAAATAATAACAAAGAAAACATCCAGCCTGTTAATGAGATTTATAATTTCTGCACCAGCATGGGAATAAACCTAATTAATGTTGCAGATTCCTTCTGTTATTCTTCACCTCAAGATTGGCCATACAAAAATACCCACGTCATAAATTGACATATGATCATATAAATAGCACTTACGGCAACACTTGAGTCCAGAGATAGCTGTCCGAGGAGGGCTGAGATCCAAGCAGGTCAGCGGTGGCGGATGACGGTGACTCGACGGCGGTGAGGCCGGACTGGACGTTGGAGATGCAGGCCACCATTTCGTCCTCACTTGGAGTGGGAATATTGTTGTTCCAACATGGATTCATGATATGTTGGGACCATAAGGAGTGAGGGTAGGATGAGTGCATCTCTCTCGAGGTAGACTATGCCGTTGATCAGGAGGTAGCGACAGAATTAGTACTGTCACAACCTTGCCCTCCTTACGTGTTTGAATTTTATATATATATAAATATCAAGCAGCAGATCAGAATGCAAAGTTGCTAACTACTACATCTCCTTAGAAGATTAGACGATATAAACTCGAGGAGGAGGAAGGTTCTTAATTTCTCTTTGTTGGTTTGGTGGGGTGGGATGGAGTTATCCATGGGGGATGAATGTTGTTTGCTATTTGCAAAGGGACCAGAGGAGACAATGGAATATGCAGGGCTCAGGTTTCCACTGAGATTGTGGGAAATGATTGTAAGTAGACTATATTGACTTGCTTGAGAGACTGTAAATTGGATTCATATAATTTGTTGTTTGTACATGTAGAATATATATCGAGAGATATAAACCATATTTATCGAACTTAGAAAAACTAACTCAACGCCCATTGATCATCTAAAATGAAAAGCGATCTGCTGTTGTCAGCGGTAGGGTCTGGAAAGGAGATGAGCATATTATCACAAGTTTCCCTTTCCTAATAATTGTAAAACTAGTGCAATTATTTAATTTTGTATGGGTAGCCATCCAGAGATAGAGAAGTTTGTGTCCTAAAGGATTCCTTTTTCCTGATTTGCTTAGTTCAACTGTGAAAATTAAAATTAAACATTAAGAGAAGATAAATTACATGCATTTTTCTAAAATGCAAAAATATCTAAGAAATTTTTTTGCCACACCGTTTTTTTTCGATTTAAAGTGTGCAAATTTGTTATTAGCCTTCATAAAGTTTACGTGGATTTCATTAATCATCGCCATAAAAAAACTCCTCTTGTGTTTTTTAAAACGGTATAAAATCACTTGAAAATATGTAAAAATATGCATTAAGAAGAATCTAATTTGTCAAAAGGTGAAAACGGTAGGGTTCTTACTATGCACTATATACACTAGTAAACTCACATTCTTTACCTTCCTCTTCAACTAGCATCATCTCACCTTCTAAATAGGCTCTCAAATGCAAACTTAGGTGAGGTAACAGCAAGGAGATGGGCTTTTTAGGTTAAAATTTAGGTTAAGTGAAGGGGTGAGGAGTAAGGTGAAGAAGGCGGATTTCTTATTATATTTTTTAAGTAGGTTCTAAATACGAACTCAAGTGAGGTGATAATGGAAAGATTAATTCTTAAAGTGAAATGATGGTGGAGAAATAAGTATTTCAAGTGAGGTGAAGGTGGGGGAGGAAGCTAAAGAATATGAATTTTTTAATATATTTCTTAAGTGGGTTAATGAGTCAAAATTTAGATAAAGTAAATGTGAGAAAGGTGGGTTTAAAGGAAGGTGAATTTTTTACTACTTAAACTTGGGGAAAGTGGGAAGGCGAGTTTATAGATATAAACTTATATGAGATTAAGTAAAAATTTAAGTAAGGTGAAAGTGGGGGAGGAAAGTGAGGAAAATCGATTTTGTGAGGAATGTGAGTTTCTTTCTACACAAGAAATTTTTTATGTGTTTTCAAACAGTTTTCTATCATTTTACCAAGAGAGTTTCTTTATTGTTTGTGAGCTTATCGATAAAAAACTTCGAAGAGATAGAAGTAAGAACTTAGGTGAAGTGAAATTGAAAGCAGAAAGTACGGAAGGTGGGTTTCTTACTATGTAGGGGAGGATGATGGATTTTGGTGAAAAATATGAGTTTTTTTGTATAGTAATTTTTTTCCTTGTTTTCAAATGGTTTTCTGATGTTTTACCAAGTGAGTTTGTTTGTTATAAGTGAGTTGATTTTATTTTTTTCAGAAACAGAGTTATCTTTTTTAGGAATAGTTGGTGAAATCCTCATAGATTCTATGTGGACTAATCAAAATACACTTTAGGTGCAAAAAATGAAGTGTGAGCCAATAATTTTTATATGTATATTTGCGTGTGCCTATGCGTATGTGCGTGAAGGAATAATTAAAATTCAATGGTATTTACATGCTTGCCATTTGGGGGGTTAGTTGTACGTTACATAACAATTTTTTCTGTGTTAATATGAACATGATAAGATTTGTAGACATTATTTTATATTTTTATTTAGGTCCCACTAGTATAAATACAAGCACAAGAATGACGCATGCCCTATCTAGCTCTCCCAAGAAATTTTAAAAAGCCTTGTTTGGTTAGTACAAAAGAAATATAAAATTCTAAATGGTTAACTTTACTAAAATTATTATTATTATTATATATATATAATATAATATATTTTAAAAAATTAATACTTTACTAATGTGCTTCGTGTTCAAATTAATTATAATTACTTTCAAGTGGCCCACCCATGAGGTCTTAAATTAGTACAAAAAACTCCAACTTTTTTTATTGTTTGAGATAAGAAAATGTGAGAAATTTTTTATTTATGAGAAAGGACATGTGTGAGCTACACAAGGTAATTATTATTATTTTGTGTTCTTAATTGGATATAATTTTACTTAATTTATATAGAAAATAATTAATTTAATATTACTTTTATATAAATTAAATTAAATATAACTATATTTTGGTAAGTTAACTAATTTAAAATTCATGTCATTTTAACTATTTTTTTACCAACCAAACAAACCCTAAGTTGAAAGAATAGTGGTGTGTGTTCATGTCATATGATATTTGTCCTTGTCCCATAGATGTTTTCAAGATCAATGGGACTATCAAATGGACTAATGTAAAACTTCACGCACGCAAATTGATCACTCAACGATGAAAGCTGCTTTTTTTAACAGATCGATTGTGTACTTATGACATCCGGTGGATGTCGTCCATATGTAGGGGAATGTTTTAGGTGAATTGTAGGTGATGTTGTATTTATAACATCAGGTAAGTTAACTATGTTGCAAACCAGCTAACAAAAACAGGAATTGTAGGTGTGTCATCCATATGTGGACGATGGCGATGCATGTCCGGTCACCTTCACAGCATTGTCATCTACTTGCACTGTGGCCTTTCCCTGCACATACGTATAGTCTTCCATCATCTGCATAAAACAAAATCATATAATCCCAGGTCCTTTTTGATCTTTTAGAAAGGTTAGGTGCCGTGGAATCAATACTATCCTTGAGATTAGCATAAACAATAGCCAAGTGGAAGAGCTACATAGATGGTGGCTTTAGTTAGGTTCTATGACTGATCAAAGCAAGCCGCCGTTCCCATTATTCATTCACCTCAATGTTAAGAAAGCTAATTAATTGGCTTCGATATTTACTACTTTAATTACAACTTGAAGTGTAGCATCAATATTCTAACATTGTAGTACGCTCACAATCGGACCCAGCTGCTAATTATATCCTGCTAAAGTGAGTTAACACTGGTTTAAGGATTAACATGTTATCTGTCAAGTACTAGTACATGTATAATTTGGGTCTCTAGATAGCTTATAATATGGTTCATATATAGTTTTGTAATCTTAATGACTTTGGTCGTGACCTCTCTAATGGAGTAGAAATTAAAACATTCCAAATTGTATGCAACATGGAAACCTTTTTGAGAGTGCCCAATAATAATTATTTACCGAATTGAGTTGCACTAGCAAATGCTTCTCCTATACATAAGTTGATCTCTAGTTAAGAGAACTAGTACTCAAAGTTCATGTGGAAGGTTTAATCACTGTCGATTAATTGGTGCCTTTAGAGAAAGGGACTCCTTTTATTTAAAATAATACTTAGCTAGCTAGAGACAACGGAAAATGGAGCAGATGCACGCGTCTTGCTCAAAAGCAGGGTGAACAAATTAACAACGATAAAAGGAACTCTTAGTGCTCTTAATCCCGCAATAAATATATACGCATATAGCTAGAATAAAGACGCTTTCCCAAAGTTGAGTCATCAAAATATTCTGATGGCCTAAGTTAGCTTTACTCCCTCATTAGCCCTTCGGAAAGTTTGTGGGAGTTGGTAATTAGCCGATGGAATTAATATATTTGCTAATTCCCACATGCAGGCAAATTTGTTTTTGTTTCACTGTATCTATCATATTTGTCAACGTTTTCTTTCTTCCGACATGAAGATACATAGATGACAAAAACTTCATTCACTCACCACTTGGAGCCAACTTTTTTCTCCGTAGTATATATACTTAATACGGGTTTCCTAGTTTGGGGAAAAAGCATAGCTTAACAAGAATTATTATATAATTGTCTAATTTGCTGCATGGCATTGTGTCTTTGGGCAATCAAATTAACTGGACAAGATGTCTTGTCCTGTTCAACTAATTGGGGATTAAAGATAGATTCTAATCTTCTGAACTAATATATAAAATTGAGGACTTTTAACACAGTGTTATCACAAGTCATTTAATTATTTTGTAATATTATCCTTTATTTTTTATTTATAAAATATTATGTTTTTATTATAATTAGGATTTATTTCGAATCCTTTAATATTATTCGATTATAATTAAGATTTGTTTTGTCACGTGTCACATAATTATTTTACATTATTATCTTTCATTTCTTATTAGTAAAAATATTAATTTTTTATTATAATTAAGATTTGTTTAAATCTTTTATTATTTTTATTGTAATTAGGATTTGTTTCGACTTTTATCGTGATTAAGATTTATTTTAAATCCTTCAGTCACGTAGCATACGGGTTAGCTATTAGTTTTATATATAGATAAATCTTTATTGAAAAATCTTATATGTTAGATCAAATAGAGTCTGGTTGATCATTTTAAAGATTGATTCTATTGGTTGAATAATGCTATATAGTATAATAATTTGATTTTTATTTGATTTTTGTTATATTTTGATTGGACGTCTCAATCTTGGTGAATATGGGTATTGAGAACACCAATCACAATCACTCTTAAAAAAACTGATTGAAATGGGTGCCTTCAATGTACCAAAAAATTAAACTTGTTTATTCAAAATACTGAAGCAATATAAAATTGCTTACCTCCTAGTAGAAATTGGACCTCCGGTCTAGATAAAATCACAAATTAAAAATTATTTAATTTCCACTTGTAAAACTACATCGTCAAAGTTATCTCATACAAATAATTCAAATCCGTTTAAAGCGTATTGAATTAAACACACATATTTATAGAGAGTGAGGAGGTATCACCAAATAATAACATCTTTTCGCCGATAACTTGTCACCAGAAGTTGTTACTTTTTAGGAGAGGTGTACCCTTTTGTTAATAAACATAAATTAAATAAATTTTTTTTAACATATTCCAATTCTATTAGGTTTTCATTAAAAACCTAACGCTTACTAACCTTTTTTACTTCTACCTGCATATCATATAATCACTTATAATCATGATAATTAACCAGTTAATCAGCAGCAGCAAACTGCAGTACCACATTTGATGCAATGAATGGAAATATTTCTAATCAACTTTAAATCAGTTAAATTGACATTTAGCACTGTTTTCTCATACTGCATATGGCCACGGAGCCCACATCTACATCATGTGTGTTCTTTTTAATGTTAAGAACGAATAGTGATATGCGTGATTAATCAACTATGTTATTATTAGTCAAGAACCGACCGCCTGTTGCATATATAAAGATCAATTAAAGATGGTTAACTTGTGTACACTTTCGTTTGTTTATTTAAGAATTTTTATCAACAATATATCTGAACATCATGTTTAAATTATATTATATGATAGAACATAATAGTATCTGAACTTGCTAGACGTTGAACTAAGAGTTCTGGCCACTATTCACTTTATTCTTGTTTTGTTTGCAACAAATGCCACTTGAGCAGGTTTCTTCGTTGATGAACATTGTAACAAAACTCTAAGCTCAAAAGTTTCCAACAATTTAATTAGTTTTGTTAACTTTGGATTTAGCGGATTGAAAACAATGAGTTGTAAACATCATGCAATTGTTATTAAGTCCTATCAATAACAAAAAGATTTTCTCAAACTAGAAAGAGACCATTCAATTGAGGTCACTTCATTATATATACAGAGAGACAAAAAAGAGTTACACTCAACAACGTTGTATAGGGTATCTTTCTACCCATTTTTGTCTGATTACAATGATAACTCAAATCAAATTTGTATAAAAAAGAAATGCAGATCCCAAGTTTACAACCTACAACTTCCAAATTCTGAGTCCTAAACTTTTAAACTATGCATGAAAGGAGGGAGGCATTGAGTCGGAGAGTTAGAATTGACTCAATCATTTAATAATTTTTTAATCTAATAAAGGGGAAAATATATCAAATTATAAAATATTATTCTTTTAAAATTTAAAATTGATAAATATATAATTTATATTACTTTAAACTATTAATTAAACTAAACAAATATATATATATATAATATTTTCTTAACTAAATTTTTTTTTACTACTATAGTGGGGAGAGATTAAAAATTATTGGCGAGTCAATCGTATAGAATGAAATGAAATGGAGTGGACTCCAATCATTTTTTGAGGCAAATTGGAATCTTAAACCTCTGCCTCTGTAAGCCCTCCCCATCAATACGGCGTCTTCCTCTTGACTCCTCCAACGCCTAACTGCCTCACCGCCTCCTCCGACTTGGGTTCCCCATCCACCTCCTGCCACTCCACCACATCCCAAGGCCTTTTTCCACCTCCTCTATGGCGGTCTCACCCCTGCTCCTAGCCGCCTGAGTAATCTGCTCTTCCATGCCACCATGACGAACTGCTGCTTGTCATGGCGCTTTAGTACTCTAGTACATATAATAAGATGATAAATGAAGAAATAAATAAATAGATAAAAATAAAACCCGGATCGAGAGTACATCAATTAAACAAGTCTGTGTCACTGTGGACTAAAACCACAGTCTATGACTTGTCCGCCCTTTTTCTGCGCCGTCAATTCGTCTCTCTTCAACAAATAACGGTCACAGAGATTAAGAATTTATTTGTCAAACCCAATGAAATAAGATTATTTTCCTTGGTTATCTCGATAAATGAAATTTCTTAGGATAAAAAGCTGTCTTGGTTCGGAATCAAAGGAGATAGTTCATCGGGAGAGGAGCCTTTGTTCCACAAGCTCTATTCTTATCTCAAAAGATCGATACGTTTATACGGCGGGAACACCCGATAATGAGAGTAAAATTAAAACCAACGCCAACAATAAAGAAACAAGATGCTCGAGCTAAAAACAGGTAATGTATTGGTTATGGGTTGATCAAGAGAAGATATGGGAGCTGCCATATTGTTTGCTACTTTACAAGTATTGAAATTCGTTTGTTTTTTTCTTTTTTTAGAAAAAAAGGCCTAAAATGATAGAATAAATTTAGGCAAGATTTATGCTTGTATTGTAAGGGGATATTCATTATTTCATGTAATTGGAAGATTCAAAGTGAACCAACCAGACTGTTGGCTTGAATCGGTTGAATCAGTCTCATTCTAGTTTTTTCACGGCTTGTTCTAAATTTTTTTTATACTGTGATTGAGAGTTGAGATTGTACTTTAATTTATTATACGTTGTTATTCAAAGTTGATTACGTTGAATATCAGGTGAAATTCTTATTAATTATTATATATATATAGATATATATATATATATGTTTTTGATATTTAATATTATATCTATACAGAAATATAAAAATATTAATAATATCGTACCAATGTTGACCGATTCAAAATAACCCATTTTTGTTGAATCGATTGTGTGGCAATCCCTCCTACCATTTCAAAGGCTGATCCCCCTAACTCCGGCCACTCTGCTGCCTTTGCCGCCGGTAATCATCTTCTCCTTCCCTCGAACTCTTACATCCTGGAAATTGTAGTTATGGTCTCTTAACTATTATCTTTTTCCTTCGTTAATCTGTTATTTGTTTGTATTGTTGGGATTGTGTTGATAATTGATGAGTTTATAGTTCTTTGTTTGAAAAAAACTTAGAGCAAATTGTGGTTCTATCAGATAATAATGATGCCGGCATGAGGAACATGAGTTTTTGTATTCTAAATTCCTTGCTCTATGTGGGCTTTTTTATTGTGTTAACTATATTGTTAGCTCATATTGTACAACCAATTTTTTCCTGCAAGCTTCTGACATTCTTTTTGGGTTGAATATCATGAAGAAGAAATGATATTAAAATCATGGAAGGTTTGGAAAATCCTGGGCATGGGGTCATCCCTGCGGTGGTCCCCCTCGTCCTCACTGCTGTCATCTTTTACCCGTACGTTTCCTTCTCAGGGAGGCCATTGCCCACAGATTTTATTGGGTAATTAAAACTGTTAACCTATTCTTGAGGAAGTTCATAATTGTGTTTTGCCCAGACAAATTAGAGATTTTTGTCTTATGAAGAATATTGGATCTTGTGGTGGTGTAGGTTGCTTCCTCGTGGAAGGCTGGAGATCTGGGACATCAAAAGAGTGGTAGAGTGGAGGCCTTGCACATGGTGGAGCAGTAGCAATAATTTACCTGGTGAGTGGGTGGGTGTACGGGTTTTCATAATTTGGAATCATGTAGAATTTCTTTCTGAATTTTTCTTTTTTGCTTAATTTGCCCCAGTTGCAGACAATTGGATTGCTTATTGTTGTAGATATGCTGAGCTCTGCTGACAAAGAGCAATGGTTATATTCGTGTGGACTGTTTCCGTGGCCTTAATCAAATGAGACGTGATGTAAATAATCTCGGACTTTACTCCTTTACTTGCTACATGATTATGCTGATCAGTTGTGCTTTCAGGTTATTGTATGGTAAACCTTGAGCATTGAATGATTAGTGCGAAACTTTTTTGTTGGTGTACAAATGAATCATCCATATAATGGTTTATGTTTGATATAAAAGATATAAAAGGTGAACAATTACAAAGTAACACAGCTTAGGGAATAAAGGACTTTCCAGTTAAGCCTATATACTGAGTCACCAGTCACCTAGAACTGATGTGGGATAAACCCAACAATAAACCCAACAATCACCCCCAACCCAACAATAAACCCAACAATCACCCCCTCACGATTACCCAAATCATCTCCACCTCACACATGCCTAATTTGGAGTGGCAACATGCCATAAGGCAAACCGGGGCAACACCAGGACCCACCTTCCCACAGACGACGCCAATTGTTAGGGAAAAATCTTTTAGGCCTCAACAGGGACTTGCAATAGGTGTCACGGGCCTCTCTTAATCCAAGCTAGCTTAGGGAATAAGGCTTTCCAATTAGCCTTATATACAAGCCACCAGTCACCCCTAGAACTGATGTGGGATAAACCCAACACTTTTTAGTAATACACCAGGTCAATTCTAGTAATGTGATGGTGTGGGTGTAGCTCGACTCCTAATGCAACTCTCGTGCTGCCCAAATTTGAGGCTGCTGCTTACTGGAATGAATCTAGGTACATTACTGAACATATTCTTCTGGCTTTAACATTTTGAATTCCTTTGTCTTGGTGTTTGGGGAGTTTGTTTGTAGCATTTTTCTGAAATATAAACTTGACAGTGGGTTTGCCGATGTATTTGACGTGGACTTTTTCATCCAGAAGTTGCAAGGTTTTGTAGAAGTTCTGAAAGAGTTGCCTGAGTAGATAGCATCAAAAGAGCCGTTTCGTATGGATTGCAGCAAGCGCAAAGGCCATTTTGACTATGTCGAAAGTGTTCTTCCAATGCTTCTGCAACATCATTCTATTTCTATTACGCCAGCAATGGGCCAGAGGAGGGATAGGAATGACACTAGTTCTTATCATTCATAAATGCTTGGAATTTGAAGTCCATATTTTCCTCAAGCATGTTGAAACCTTATTGTTGAATTTATGAATTGTTTGTGGAGTTATCTTCTTGTTGATGACATAAGTGCCAGTAAAATGTAAATTACCGTCAATCAAACTAGTCACCTAGTGGTAGATTAGCACTCCTTGAGCATTTATATATCTACACGTTCAACAACTGTCTTTGTATCTTTGGAAAGTCATTTCAACTGAGTTGTGGATTCACAACTGATTTTTATCCGTCAGGTTGTAGAAGAGTTTATCACTGTTTGGAAGTCCCCGAGTTTCTATTTTTTGTTTGCTTGTACATTGATCAATTCTAATCTGATTAAAACATGGGTAATTGAAATCTGTATTTCTGGAATTAGCTTGTAGATCCTATCTGTTTTGAAGTTTTAGATGAGGTTTTCTGTAATCCATATCTACTTTAAATATAGGTATCCCTTGTATACAAAGGCCGCCCTGTGTCAAGCGTGCTATAATGCTCTTCGCCTTACTGAATCCTTAGAGACAAAAAACTCTGTGCTGCTGTATTCGATTCACCTGACATGGTTTGCATACAGTCATTGTGAATGTTCAGGTCTCTCTCCTGGTTCAATGATAGCAATTGATGCAGCTCGTGGGGATCGCGAACCATTCACTGGTGAAGCTACTCAAACATGGAGGAAACGAAGGCAAGTGTCCCCTGACCCCGAGTGAAACTGCTTTTATTCTTCAATCCCTTTCTATTCCTAAGAACACGAACATCTACTTAGCTGCTGGAGATGGTCTAATGGAACTCGAGGGGTTAACATCTATTTACACCAACGTTTATACAAAATCATCTCTTTTAAGCAACGAAGACTTTTTCAGCATGTATGGTAACACAAAAGCTGCTTTGGATTACAACGTATCGATCAACAGCGATGCGTATGTTGCCACATAGTTTGGGAACACGGATAAGATGGTTGCTGCTATGAGGGCACTGAAGGGTTTGTATAGAACCCTCTTCTTAAGCCGGAGGGCATTTGCGGAGTTCACTTCTAGAGGTTTGAAAGGGAATGAATTGGTGGAGTCGATGTGGGAGGTCCATAGGGATGATTTTGTTATGAGCAAGGAGTCTGCTTTACCCGATTGCTTTTGTGAAGCCAAATTGTGATTTGATAGATCTGTTTTGTAGAAATGGTTTGATTGTTATTGTTGTTTTAGATCTCTGAAGAGTGTGTCAACAAACGATGGGAGCTGAAGCAAATCAAGAGGCAGCAGCGGCCTTTCCTGGTTCTGACAGAGAGAAAAGCCGAGCAGCTTGATGCTTTCTATGCAGTTAAGTAGCTTGTATTGTTCACGCCTTAAGCTGTTAGCAATATTCACTTTGAGGATCCAACTTGTATTCAAGCACTTGCTAGCTAGAGTTGATCTGTATTATTTGATCTTATAAGTATGCGCACTACTTGCATGATATCACCAGTAGCTTCAATGCATTATACAGGTTACAACCGATTTTTGACACTCAAAAAGATGAAAAAAATGACCGTATGGACCAGAATCCATAATCATAAAATCCATGTCATGTTTGTAAAAAATATAGCTAGCAACCTGTTGGCAAATCAACATGATATTTATGAGACTGATGAATTTTGCACCGCCTTCCAAGCTTTCTCAGTTGGGGAAAAAATAAATAAACCAGTTCCATACCATTTTTTTCCAAGCAAACCAGGCTCATGTCTTCTCATTTAATCAACACACAAGTAGCTACTAAGTCAGCTGAGTCTGAACAAGTGTTTTTCTATCTACTTCACTCAAACAACCATCTTTAATAGAAGGTTGGGTCTTCTCCCGCAAATCAGGGGAGACTTTGACGTCAACCTGTCACCGTTACTCAATATTTTAGGAACAAAATTTAAACACGAAGCACGTTCTCTTCAAATCTCGAAACTTTACAACAAGAGATAAACAAAGAAGAAACAACATAGAATGAAGAAGATAAAATATACTCTATTCCTTCTATCAATGTTTTTCCGCAAACTTACATACTTTACATATTTATAGAGCATTATTACTTGGTCAAAATTCTTCTATTAAAGGCTTTCTTAGTCTTTAAGTTAAAATTGAAACCTCCTAATGATTTAACATAAGATTTGAATGACAAAATTTAAAAATATATGAAATTAACTAGTGCACATATATATCAGTCATCAGGCTTTTAGGCCAACTGCTTGGCCAGCAACCGAAAGCCAAGAAATCAAGACTGCTCAATAATTGATTCTTGGTTCATAACTCTTCCATCTTGTAACAACTTCATCCATTCTTCAGTTCCACAAGGGTGCAACATGAACCAAGGCCGATTCACAAATGGGTGCTCCTGCAAAGAATTCCACAATATTAACCTCCAGAAACTCTCTCTTTTTCAATGTTCTCCTAAATACGTTTAGAGAAAATACCTAGGTTGAAGTATACCTCTCGAGTTATGAAAGTCCACCTTGCTTGTTTTAGTACTTCCAAAGAGTTAAAGGGAAGATTCTGCTCAAAATCACCAAATTCAAGAGGCTGTCCATCTGTTCAGATGCTTCAGAACCAAGAATCAGTTCTACTTTGTGTGCTGTATGTAGTTCCTTTAAACAAACTTTCACCAAACAAAAGCATACCTAAAGAGCGCCCATGAAAGTACATAATCGGGACCTGATATTAGGAGCTGTATACTACGTGAAAATAAAAAACGTGGGCTTCTTTACTGCGGTTCTCAATCTACAAAATTTAAAGGAGACAATAGATAGTTATTCCATTAATAAGACAAAAAATTAATATGCAGCATGTAAGTAAACTTGTATTCAAGTATAAAATATTATTGAAATCAAAGGAAAACAAACCCCAAAAGCTCAAGTTAACCAATAAATACACAAAATATAGATTCTTCTACATGTAAATATCAGTGAATGCACCATTCTAATAATCACAAAGAAAGCTCACCAGCATGGCTTCATCAACCAGCTCTGTTATTGTAGAGACAGCACTAATTTTCTGAAAAAATTCATATAGCTTCCCAAATTAATATGCTGGTCAAAACCATATCTTCATAAGCAATGGTGAATACAATAATAGAAGATAAATTCCATAGTTCAAACACAGATTCCAAAATCAATGTTTGAACAAATCATCTAATGTTCCTTCACAAATACAAGAAAATAAAGCAAATATGAGGCCAACCTCGTTAGCCGCCACTTTGAGCGCATTTCGTAGAGCTAAATATCCTTCTTCCTGTGTTCAACCGATGTTAACTACTAAAATTCTGATTCACACCCCTAACCAAAGTGAGATGGAAAATTGAGGTGGGGGGAATCAACTTTGTGAGATGTACCACCAGGAGGGAATCTGGAACAAGAGACCCACTTCCAAGGCGGCAGCGTGCAGCTCACCGAATTCCACTTATTCTCGAGACACTTGGCAGAAACTAGGAATTCGCCTAAGATGATAGTCCCGTCAAACTGTTGAGAAGCTCCCATCAATTGGCATGTTAAGAGCAAACAAACCAGCAGCAGCGAACGAATATGTTCTTGGCCCTGGGCTCGGTTCAGATGGGATATGATTCGGCAATAGGGAAGGAGTAGAAGGAGGTACGTCGAAGTCGGAAGAGAAGGAGAAGAAGGTCGGCGTCGACGGAGGGGGCTGACGTTTGTCGCCGGAGCGAAGAGGCCGGTGAGTCGGTTCTGTGAAGGGTGATGCCCGGAAAAGCAGAGGCTAGTGACATTCTGTGGACTTCGTTTTTGCGTCGTCACGGTTTGTGGGCTTTACATGGCCCATTAGGCCACACATGGATAAATGGAAATTTTGTATTAAATTGCAAAACATAATTTTTTTTAAAATCTTAGTTCATATTAAAAGAGTGGAAGTAAGAGAAATGAGAGTCGTTCTCGATAAATTAGACAAGATATTGTGTTACGTGTAATTTATACCATAGATAAATTTTAATTTTACATCTAAACTCTCGTAAAATAATTCAATAAATTATAATAATATAATATCTTAAATATAAATCATAATTAAATAAAAATATAAATTATAATAATTTTTTATATATAATTTGATTGGTTAAATCTCCTACTTTTAATCAGGGGCAATAGTGAATTTACTTTTTATTAATATAGGAGAGTGCATGAAGTGTGTTTAGTCTAGGAAAATATTGGAAAGAGATTGAAAATATGGATTTTTTAAGATAGCTTTAGTACTTTTTTTTTGGTTTCACCAACACCTTGCCAGACTCCTTTTAAACCCTTATCATTATAATTTACTTACTTTTGACGTATACAATAAATAGAAAGAATTTCACATCATGTTTTTGATGCACTCTATTAACCTAGTTCAAGTTTGGCTTCAAATCAAATCTACTATTACTCTTATTCATTAATAAAGGAGAAACTTAAATTTAACCATAAATGAAAAGTAGGAGAAATAACCAATTAAAATATGATAAAAATAAAATAAATTATATTTGAAATATATCTTTAAATATAAATCTGCCTTTAATATATCATGCAATTATCATCTTTTTTTATGAAATAAAAACTAGATTTTATTTGTAAAATTAGAATCTATATTTACCTTATCATTTGATTATCATATATCTCATTATTTAATAAGATAAAAATATAAAAAAATCAATAAAATTATAATATATATCTAACATAAGTCACACATTGCACAACAGCTTATTTAGTTATTAATAATAAGGGGACTAAAAGTTGGGCTTTAATGAAAAATAGGAAATTCAATCAATCCAAATATAATAAAAATAATAATTTATTATCTTCTTATTAAATTAGAGGTTATCTTTAATATTCAAATTTATTTTCAAGATACTATTTGATTATAGCCTATTTTAATAAGAATCTACTCATAAAATTACAGTCTATCTCTAAAACCACACATCATGTGGTTTCTTACTTAATCCTCCTACCACTAAAACGGCTTTAAAGAGTTTTCAAGAGAATTGTTCTAAACTGGTATGTAGTACGTGGTTGATTCTTAAGGGTACACAACATAAATTTATTCCAAACAGATGTAGTAAGCGGGTGATTCCAAAGGAGTATGTGATACATACTTAGTTTTAAAGAGGTGCCCTCACTCATATTATAAAATGTTGTAGAAAAAAATTTGAAGAAAAAGAAAAAAAAGAATTGCAATTTAAGATGGTGACCCGTTACTAGATTTTGTAACTTTCTATTTTTAAAAGTCATACTTAGTTGAATATATCGCCAACCACTCACGCTAGAAGCTGGCTAATGTATGTGCCACCCTCTTATCAAATAATAATAATAATAATAAAGTGGGGGAAAAGGCATGGAAGTACATACAAGAAAGGGATAGGAAGGAGTGTAATCTCCTTAACCTTGCCCCTTGTTTTTCCCTTCATCCAAAGCTCCACATAAAATCCCACGTAGGCCCCTCTCCAAGCCACCCTCTTATATAAATATCCCTCCACCCCCACTCTAAATAACTTGGAAAGGAGAGGAGGGCAAAGGGGGGGGAAGAAGCGAGGAGGAGCGGGAGTGGTGAGGGAGGAAGAGGCAGAGTGAAGCAAGGTCACTAAGGAAGGAGATTATTGTTCGAACCGGTTATGCCTTTTAGCCCTCGAACAACAATATTTTATAATTTCATTTTTATAATTTTTAATTTAAGATAGGTTAAATTAAAATAATATCATTTTTATAATTTTTAATTTATGATAGGTTAAATTAAAATTATAAAAAAATAAAGATAAATATTAATGGGGTCATTAATATTTAAGATAAATATAGATAAATAAAAGAAGGAGATTGTTGTTCAAACCGGTTGTGCCTTCTAGCCCTCGAACAACAATCTTTTATAATATTATTTTTATAAATTTTAATTTATGATAGGTTAAATTAAAATTATAAAAAAATAAGGATAAATATTAATGGGGTCATTAATATTTAAGATAAATATAGATAAATATGTGTAGATATCATTTTCAGCGAACCAACTTGTAAATATAATTGTATCATATATTATTATTAAGGTTTGACCGAAATTAAATTGATATATTAAAGTTAAGATTAACGGGTCATTAATATTTAAGATAAATATGAATGAATATATATATATATCATTTTTATAATTTTTAATTTATGATGGGTTAAATTTAAATTATAAAAATAAAGATAAATATTAATGAGTCATTAATATTTAAGATAAATATATGTAGATATTATTTTTATAATTTCTAATTTATGATAGATAAATTAAAATTATAAAAAATAAGGATAAATATAGTTATGGTCCCCAAATTCGGCAGGAGTTTTTCTTTCTAGTATCCTATTATCTAAAAACTCTTATTTTAGAAAATTGGTGTTAAATTTAGAAAATTAAAACATATAGAAGTAAAAATTTATTTATTTTAATGAATTCAAGTACGTTTTCGTTATTAAATTTTATTTTTTTAATGATTTAATATTAAAAAAATATATTTTCTTGTAATATTTTTTTGTCCATATAATTTAGTTGAATTAAATATATAACAATTACCCCTAGAGTACTATTGTCAGACCCTCTCCGTTACGCTCTACCAGTTTGGGTGTTCACCGGAGCCAACTATCAACCAAGTCATCGTTCCCAGAGCCCCGACACTGCTGGCGTTGTACTCGTGGTAAATGGGTCCACGGGGGCCATTCTGCACTGATCATGTCCACTTGCTGATTACGTCCACTCCGCACCTCATGGGTCTGATCATTCATGTTTGTGTCCACGTGTGTCCTCTGCATTTGATTTGCCCTCACGGCCTATTCGTGTCCACCTACTCGGCCGAGGCCGATTCGCAGCCCGTTCACACCCAAACCAATCTAACGCTTAAACTAACCCAATTCATAGATTTTTCCTAACCTACTAGTTCAATCAAATTTTCGGAGTTTATTTTACAACTTTTTCGTGATTGGATATTATGGACTCATTGGTACGTCTATTTCATCACTTGAAGACCACAAGAGGCCGTTTGAGACTATTTAACTCGGAGCAAGTGTTTTGAGGAGGCTAATAAATCCTATTATTTGTAATTTGTATAAAAAAATTTCAAATAGTGTATTGGGGGACAAACCCATTATGGACATAGTTAAGAATTTACATTGAACCTCGTGAAATTACGTAAAAATTAATTTATCTCTTTAATTTTTTTCATGCTTTATTTTAAATTCATATGACTTATTTTATATATAAGGGCATTTTGGTTACACGATGTCCAACGGAGCTATCCCGATTAACTATAATGCGAACAATACTAAGCTGAACATATATTAAAAAGAATATAAATAAATAAAATATGGTTGAATAAGAATATAAATAATAAAAATAAACATAAATTAAGTTAAATTATTTAAGAGTGACCAAAGGACAAACCCATTTTTATAAATATAAAAATATAAAATATATATTATATATTAGGCAAAACATCATACCATGTACGACTTATCCTATAAAAAATTTTTAATTTTATAAATAAATTATAGTTGATAATGAGATAAATTATTATAATTTAATAATTTAGATATAGATTTTTATTGATTTTAAAAAATAAATTGTAATAATTTAATTTAATGTTTTTTATTTTATATTATATTTTAATTAATTAAAATTTCTATATTTAATGGGAGGCCCATGTCCCGTTCCTCATTAATATAAAACGCTTATATTTAGAGAGGGCGGCATCGGCCAAGTCGACAGCGTTGATCGACGTCTTCTTCCTTCTCCTCAAATCAATCCCTCTTCGTTCTTGTATCTGATTTCGACTTCCCCTCCCAACTCCTCCTTCCTCTTCCATGGCGACGGTTGGCAGCAACAACATCAACGCCAAGCTGGTATTTGTTTGTTTGTTTTTTTGGTGAATTGCTTTTTTTTTTTTGGTTTTGGATTTTGATTGTGGGAGGTGAGGGTTATGAGCAGGTTCTTTTGGGGGACATGGGTGCCGGCAAGTCTAGCCTCGTCTTGCGCTTCGTCAAAGGCCAATTCCTTGAATTCCAAGTAATTTCTTGTTCTCTGATTTGGGATTTATTGTTTGTTATGGATCTGTTTTTTTTTTGAGGGGGTTGTTGTTTGAAAATTTTGTTTTGGTTGCTGTGCTTGGATTGGATTGGAATTGGATGTATGGTAGGAGTCCACGATCGGTGCCGCATTCTTCTCACAAACGTTGGCTGTGAACGATGCGACGGTGAAGTTCGAGATTTGGGACACGGCGGGGCAGGAGAGGTATCATAGCTTGGCCCCTATGTACTATCGGGGAGCTGCTGCCGCTATTATTGTTTTCGACATTACTAGCTCGGTAAAAATTATTTCCTTTTTTTCTTCTTCAATGAATTTATCTATGATAAACAGTTACATTGATACGAAATTAATAATGCTCCTTTTTCATGCCGGAGGAAGTAATTTGTTTTCGTTTTGGCTAGCAATAACACGTTGGCTCTGTTGGTTTTTTTAAGTTGCGAGATTTTACTTAATCCTGAAATTGTTCATTTGCAATTTAATCCAGTTGTAGCTGTTGATCTTCTGATATTGATACCCAAAATTCTTAGTACATATTTGTGAGTTGGGGGATATGAAAAGTAGCTTAAAAGAACAAGTCAAGACTTCTTTTTTAACCTATGCCTTCCACTTCACCACTTTGAAGGAGGTTTAGGAAAATAGAATTTCACCCTTGTTGTTTTTCAAAATGAAAATGAAATAATAAAATATTTTTTGGTAAATTTTTGCTTCAAATGATTTATTATATGTTCTAATTTCAGGAGTCATTTACTCGGGCAAAGAAATGGGTACAGGAACTTCAGAAACAAGGTATTCAGACTGTTTCCCGTCTCTCTTTTTTATGGAATTTATTATGTACTACCTGTTATTTCTAAGTCTGTGGACCATATGTTGGCAGTTTTTACTAGACAATTTTTTCTTGGGCAACATTGAGATGAGATTTTGTGTCCAATGTTTTGCATTGCAGGAAATCCTAATATGGTGATGGCTCTTGCGGGAAATAAAGCCGATTTGGAAGAAAAGAGAAAAGTGACATCTGAGGTGTACCTCACTTACTTTTTTGGGGGGTGTCAATTTTCTAACATTTACCATAAAGTGGCAGGTCCTAGATCCTCTTATTCTTTTGGCCGCATTGAGAACTGACTTCCGTGAAGTACTTGCATCTGCCTTTTATGTTAATATCTTCCAAAATACAAGTGCTTACTAAATTCAGTCCTATTGGGTGAATAGTGTGACACTTCTAGCCTCCGTTATGGTGGCTTAAAAAAATTATGGAATTGTCTTTTCTTTGTTGGCTCTGTTTGTCTATTATAGGGAATTCATTGCCATAGATTTGCAGTTTATGTTTGTGTTTTGTTTTAGAAATTTATACATAAATTTTCTAACTAAATGTGTGGAGTGAGTATTAGTACTTGTTTATTACTTTCACTATCTTTGTGAATTTGTAACTTAGATGCTAGAAGGATGTTTAGCTATGCAAAGAATTGAAAGTTTGAACTTTTTACATTGAAAGTGGAAGCATAGAGAATTATATTCAATTCATGTTATCATATTACTTATTAGAACTATAACTGCCCATATTTTGGAAGCACGTTGATTACTGAACATTTTAGGGCTGATAAGGGGCATATTTTTGTTGATGAAACTGTGCTCTTGCTCAGCCTTATTATTTATTTATGTAGTCACTTTTTAGATCCCCTTTTTAATAGGAAGCGAAGACATATGCTGCTGATAATGGTCTTTTTTCATGGAGACATCTGCCAAAACTGCCACTAATGTGAATGAAATATTCTATGAAATCGGTATGTTACCTTTTTTTATAAATAAATTTCTTTAGTAGGAAAAGTGTGAAGTTTAGAGACAGGGCACACACTGCACAGGACAGAATAGCTTGAAAATTTCCCTCCCTTTTTTTGAGAAAGCACTTCCTTCTTCACTATCAGTTTATTGCCCCATTTTCTCTTGTTGGCTCCATCATGCTGTCTGCCTGTTTGGTCACACAAAATTGGAAAGATCTGTCTGCTATATCTGGCCTGTGCTGAGATGGAAATTGATTTACGCATGTCTTTATTTTTAAGTAAAAACAGAATTCCTTGGATGAACTGATTGGTTCAGAAGAAACATGGTTGGATATTTTATCTTTAGGTAGTTCAGATCCTTCCTAACAAGCGTAGTTGGAAGCAAAACGACTCTGGTAATTTTAAATTTGCACCATATGAGTGGAAACACTCGTGATAACTGATTGAATTGTTACTTGTTTTTCATGTCTGTGGCTTTCTCTTTTAATTATATAATGGGACGTTCGCTGTCTTTCTTTTAATGCTCCAATCTTATTCATTCTTCCCTTGTCAATCAACTGCTGATACTAATTAATTCTCTAAAGCCATAGCTGAAGACTTTGATAATATTTCTGACCATCTCTGTTAATGCAAACAGCAAAAAGGCTGCCTCGTGCTCAGCCATCTCAAAATCCAACAGGAATGGTTCTTGTAGATAGACAAGCTGAGCAATCGAGAGTGTCGACTTGCTGTTCATAGGTATATTTCCTTTAATCAAGACAAGTATTCTCAATGAAAGCTGTGTTTTACACTGTTGGTTTATCATTTTTAATTTGAAAGGGGTTATACCTACCTCATGAAGTTGTATATTATCTTCTGCTTCTTTCTTTTTAAAAAGAAAAATTGTTACCTTCTTCTATTTTGCTACTATTATTCATCCTAGCTCCCTATACAATGAGTAACATATTATCCTACAAGCTTTTCTTGATTTTCTATTTAGCAGCTCCAATCAACCAGCTTGCTAAAAAATAGCTCATTCTGTGGCTAAATTTGTTCCCCCTTGAAGCATTTTTATAATGATTCCTATTAGCTCCGTTCATTCTGGTAAAATGTCGATTTCACTCATCCCAACTTCTTTCATTACTATAGCCAAGCTCACTTGCACTAATTAATGTTCTGGCAGGGAAGATGAACGCCTGTCCTGTGCCGGGAAAGGAGGGAGCTGCTAATGTTCTGTTTATAGCCTTCGCTCATCCTAATTTGAGCTGTAAAAAGAGCTGTGTTAAATTGGAAAAACCTTGGATTCAGTGGAATTTCATATAATATATGTATAAGTTGTTTTCAATATTACAAAAAAAGGTGTTGGCTTTGTTGACTTTTAATTTCCCGACGTTTATTGTCTCCCGGTTGAATTCTGCCCATTGTTTTGGTTTACTTTGTTGGCTTTGTTGACCGGAAGAGGGCCTTATGGGCACGGTTTTCTGTATCGCAAGTACGTATACATATCAGTTATTGTGGAGGCCATACCATATGTCCTTAAAATAATTTTTTTCATCTTTTTTAACCATTTTAATGATTTATAAAATTAAAAATATTTATATACTCTAAAGATTATTTGATCCATCATTTACACACTTTTTTCATCCATATTTATGTAGGTTTTATCCTTCGTTTATTGTAAGAAAATAAAAAACAGATGGTATCCTTCAACTTCTAGTTATTTTTTTATTTTTTATTTATTTTTACTTTATTCTTATCATCTCTTTCACCAATCATACATCTTTATTTTTTTAATTTTACAAGACATATAATAGTTATTCTTTTCAAAAGATGCTAATTTTTTTTTTGCTTGGATGGGATTAGGTACTCTATATTTATATTTGTAGAACAAAAATGATGTTTATTATCACAAAATTTAATAAAATAATTATTACTGTTTGTGTACAAAATAATTTTACTTTTAGAAGTGAAATGTAGGAGTAACATTATTTCATTCATCAATTATATAAAATTTAACTTAATACTTATTGATGTTTAGATAAAAAAATTTATTTAAATGCTATTGTAATTAATATTTTAATAATATATATATATATGTATAATTAATATATATAGGAGTTCTGCAATGTGTTGCCGTGATTTGGCATCGCATGCAGCGTATTTCACTTTGGGTTAGTGGATCAAAATCCAATGGCCTAGAACAAGATCCTGTTTTTCCTCCCCCTCCCCTATTTCTTTACGCCTTCCTCGTCAGATTTTGTTGCCCCCGGCCCTACCCGCAGCCACGTTACCCCACCGCCCCTGTCTGCAACCGTAGTACCCCACCTTCCCCGCCGCCTATTGCGGCGACCACCCCAGCTTTGCCCCCCTCCCTCCCGCTTGCCGCCCCCCCCCCCACCCCTTGGGCCACCACCATCCGCCCTCGCCCCAGGCCGCAGCTGCGAGCCCTCCCCACCGGGTGAACCGCGCCCCCGCCCTTGCCCATAGACATGGTCCCCCCTTGCAGTGTGGCCCCTCCCCACGCCGGGGCCCAACCCCTCGGGCGACACGTGACAGTGTTGGCCAACGAGCGGCCGGCGGTGGGGTGGCGTGGCAATACATAGGGAGGGAAAAACAGGGGTGGGTAGTTTCGTAATAAAAACTTGACTCGAGTTCAGATCAAGTCAAATTTTTATTACGAAATAACTTTTTTTAAAAAAATCGTAATAAAAATCTGACTGGAGCCCAACTCGAGTTAAGTTTTTATTATGAAATAATTTTTTTAAAATAAAATATTTTGGTAATAAAAACTTAACTCGAGCCGACTTCGAGGTAAGTTTTTATTACCAACATATTTTATTTTTAAAAAATTAAAATAATTTCGTAATAAAAACTTGACTCGAGCCTAACTCAAATTAAGTTTTTATTATGAAATAATTTTTTAAAAATAAAATAATTTCGTAATAAAAACTTGACTTGATCCCGACTCGAGTCAATATTACGAAATACATTTAACAAAAAATAAAATAATTTCGTAATAAAATCGTAACTCGGACCTCCGCATGCGGGATTAAGTTAAGTTTTTATTATGAAATTATTTTATTTTTTGAAATTTATTTCATAACTCGAGTAAGGCTCAAAACGTAATAAAAACTTTGTGAAATATATATTACGAAAAAATTTTAAAAAATAAAATAATTTCGTAATGAAAACATGCCTTGATCCCGCATGAGAAGGGGGCGAGTCATGTTTTTATTACGAAACTATATTATTTTTTGTTAAATTTATTTCGTAATATTGACTCGTATCGAGAACGAGTCAAGTTTTTATTATGAAATTATTTTTAAAAAATTTATTTCATAATAAAAATTTGACTCAATACTCACTCAAGTCAAATTTTTATTACAAAACTACCATCCCCTATTCCTTCCCCCTTATATATTGTTGCGCCAGCCCATCGTTGGCGACCTCACTGGCCAAGACTGTTACCTGTGGGGGCTGGGGGCCACGGCTACGGGCTGGGGGGGGACTGCGTCTGTGGGCAGGGGCAGGGGAGTGGGCTGCGTTGTCGGGCCGGCTGCAGCTCGCCTGGGCAGGGGGGCGCTGCAGTAGTGGGTGGGGGCGGTGGGGTATCGTGGTTGCGGGTAGGGCCAAGCCGGGGCGGGGATAGGGCCAGAGGGGCGGGGCGTGTAACACCCCAAATCCGGTTCACGCTTGTGAACCATATATATATATATATATATATATATATATATATATAGAGGGGGGAGTAGTGTGCTGCAGCACAGCCATCTTGGCTGTGCTGCAGTGTTTCAGCCGTTGGATTTTATCCAACGGCTGGACATTCCCCCCACCATTTCAAAAAACTTAACTGGTTGCCCTGTTCTTCAAACCCGCAGCGCCCGCCCGCCTCGCAGCCGTCCACCGCCTGCATCGTCATCTTCTCGTCGTTGAAGAACCTCATCAAGCTCCTGGAGCAGCATCCTTCACCCTCCTCTGGAGGTACCCGGCGTACTCCCGAGCATAGTCCTTCACCTGCCCCGCCGTGTCGGCGATCCAGCCCCTTGCGTAGTCCACCCGCTACCGCCCGCGCAGGTACTCGTAGCCCAGGTCGCGGCGGCCGCCGCCAGCGACCACCAGCGCCGCGCCGGCGGGGGCCCATATCGGGCTGGTCAGGATGATCACCGGGGAGAGGAGGATCAAGCCCAGGACGGCGGCGGTGAGCGTCACGCCGGAGAAGAAGAGGAGGATTGCGCCGGAGTCGAGGAGGGCGAGGAAGCCGATGAACTGGGTCGAGCTCGGGGCGTGGTCATGGAGCCGCCGGAGCAGCCCTGCATGTCGATCGGCCATTGTTGGAAGAACTTGGAAGAAGCAATTTTACAGTGAAAGATTGCAACTGTGTTATTTTCCCTTAAATATACGGAGAAGAGATACACGTGATCGCATCATCTCCTCCAATGCAATGCAAGATCACAAGTGGAGGCTTCTGATGCATGTGAAGGGTGCTTTGGATGATTGATGTATAAAGTATGCAGCAAAAAGATTGCGTTTTGAAGCAGACAAGATGGGGGAGAGTGGAAGAGGATGGAGTAAAGATGGGAGAAAGAAAAAATCAGGCTTGGGGCTCGTCTGCATCGTCTTCCATGGCCGTCTCCGATGACTTTATCGTATTCGCTCGGCTTCTGAGCTCCTCAAACGCCCGCATGCTCTCCGCATCAAATCCTCCAGCAAACTGATCAAATTTGTGACAAAAGTTAGATTTTGTGAATACCATTTATGCCAGGCTAAGAACAGTGAAAGCTTTTGATCTAATTTTAGAGGAGTCAATAATGTTGGAGTTTTTACTACCTGATGTACACGGAAGGCAAAGCGAACTCCTTGGAGAATCAAGAACTCCCTGTTTGGTTCTTTGTCCGAGCCACTCAATGCATCAAGTTCTGAAGCTACCCTCTTCATGTATTTCCTTGCCAGCTGAACTGATGACAATTTTACCTGTAAAGATTGAATGAATCAATATAGGAATTCCACATCTTTCTTTGAGCAGCTAAGTCATGTAATTGTTTGTAAAAATACAAAATGAGGAGCATCTCGTCTACAAATAAAATTTTTGTGACGAGTTAATCTAATATATATCATACACACCTTGCCTACTATTCCAGAGTCTAGCAACCAATCTGTTGGAATCCCATATTCCCGGTAGCGAGAAATAGCCATATCTCGAGTTCTAAGAAGCGCATACACACTTTGCTCCACTCTGCAAAAAGAGGTTAAAAAAAAAAGTGAGGCAAGAAGCTGGTAATACTTGTTAGGGACAGTCTAAATTGAGCATTATAAAATGGATCAATAGAAGTGGCAGAAATTCCATAAGATTACTTACTTTTCAAGAAGGGAATACATCTTCTTCAAAGCAGCTTCACAGGAAATTCCATAAGATTACTTAAAAAATGTCATCTTCTTCTAGCATGAGACGTTTTGCCTTCTCTTGAGATCTTGGACTCAAGCTCTTACTGAGATCACGAGCTGATTCCTTCCCAGATGGTGTTTGGTAGTTTCGGAGTTCGTACCTCAAGCACGCATTCACCCAACGTAGGTAGACCAATTCTTCAACCTCGCTAAATCTGTTCATTTGTAGTCCTTCCACTTGCTTCGTCAGATCTTCATTTGCATGTCTCAAACTGTTTACCTCCTCTCTTGCCCTGGCAACCATTTCAGTCTGCAATGCATGCAAACAATCATAAGACATGGAAGAAGAAAAAAGCTGAGACAAGGGCATCCAGTTTTTACTCTACCAGCAAAAGGTGATGCTCAAAAACTACAAATTACTACAATATACCAATCTACTAGGTTGGAGAAACTGCACAAAAGAATTTCCTAAAGGCGGGGTATAGGATCATCGATACTATTTCTACACATATTGGAATTTAAGTATTCTACTTTTTAAAGATAGCAGTTGCCAAAACAAGCAGATCCAATGCAAGAACAGGTTCAATTGATATATTTTAACTTTTAAGAGAGTAATTTCTCATGCAGATTTTTAATATAGCAAAAAACTAATAAATGTGAAGTTCCACCTCCAAAAATTTAGAGGTCTTGCTTTATTTGGAACAAGTATGAAGGAATCTTGGAGTTTTAAACAAGCCATGAAAATTTTGTTCAAGGTGGAACTCGAAACATTTTCAACCAATGGTTGGATAGTTTTGTGACAAGTTAAAACAAAGTAGCATATTATTTGTACCCAAGACTATGCAAAGCTCTGCACATATCACTATTGTAATTTCAGTTTCAGAATGAACATAGAATCCAACACTGTAATTTACATGCTAGCATAAAGGTCTTCAACAATAATCTCTACTAGTTATTTCCTGTCCCAAGAACCAATCCTAAGACTATAAAATATTATCTGTTCCCTCATCAAAGCTCATAATAATATTGTGATCTTACCTCAGTCATGCTAGAAAGAGTTGTCACTCTGGACTCAGCGGCATCTAATTTTACAGTCAATTCCCTTTATGCTAGCAGCGGCGGACTGCGGACGGTGCGTGACGGCGGCGGACGGTGCGTGATGGCGGACGGCTTTCAGACTAAGAGGTTGGAGGGCCGGCAGCCGTCGGAGACCCCTCGGCTGTGCACCGTGCGGCG